>JAPMUY010011078.1:0-13237 GCA_026901105.3 Galaxias olidus | reverse complement strand
CAGTTCAATATACAGTGGATGTCAAAAGGAAACAACTCAATGTTAGCCACGAAGTCCAAGTAGCTAAGAATGAAAACCGCCAAATTTATCTTACGAGTTAGATTTATATAAATTAAGCTGGTGTTCTAGAATCATCTTGGGCCTGGATCATCGTGGGTCAATGGAACTCTGCAATAACGGTGGCAGAATCATCATGAATTATGGGAACAGTGTCAAATGTAGGTCTAAGCATTTTCACCAAATATCTACTTTTTAAAAGATGATTTTACGATGGGTTTTGTGAAGGTTATGTGTTGCAATTAGAAGTTATTTAAGTTACAAAGCTATTTTATATTCGACCACACAATTAATTTAAGAAAAAGAGGCAGAGCCTGGTAAAAAATTATCTATTCGGCAGAATCGGCACTGCCACTGGCACTATACTAGTACTTTGCTGCTTTGCTGTTCAAATACTTCAAGCGCATAATGATGATGCGTTTAAGAATGGGTGTGTTTGCGCCCGAAAAATTAGCTGTCACTCCAACTACGATGGGCCAATAGAAATCCTCTTCTAAACCCCGCCCTCACGTGAATTTTGTGCCAAAAAGAGAATAAAATCCTAAAGCAAAACCTCTGATCCACAACCAAAAAAGAAACCACACATAAGAAAACAGTGGATCAAAATGACTAAACTGAAAACCATAAGAAACAAATATTGATTTGTAAGATTTAACTTAAAAATATTTAGATTATTTATTTAATAAAACATTTTTTATTATAGATTTTAGTTTTGCTTATTTTTCTGAGATTTTTCTTTTGAATTTTTTTTTCGTTTAGATTGTCTTTTGTTGGGGGGGGGATTTTAGTAATGCTTTTGGTTATCTTTTTTGTTTGTGGATTTTGCTTTACTTTTGTAGACTTTTGTCACAAATCTCATTCCATAGCAGCAGGGATTCCCCGAGGGCAAGTGCCAAGGGGAAGTCAACGAGGGCATGTTGAACGGCTATTATTTATTTTTCACCTTTATTGATAAACAGCAGGGTCCATTAGAAGAACATACAACATAAACAACAACACAAACAACTGAGTCACATAACATACATAGATTAGTAGCACCACTTACCCTTCAACATACACTATTGAACAACACTATTGAAACGCAGCAATTGGTTTCAGACCACCGTTTGTGTTAGAGCTGGGTGGTGAGCTTGCAGGACAGTTTACCTGTACTGCCCTCTTGTGGCAGGGAGCAGTGAACTCCGGACGCTCTGGGTGTTCAGTAGTTTGAATCAGGGTATGAGGACGTTAGGTCCTATAGGCCGGCACAGCTCCAGGTGAGCAGTTCCAGGGACAGGCTGCCCATACGTGTATCTGATGGAAATTATAAAAATTGTTTTACTAAAAACATGGACTACAATACAAACTCCTTTATAATCTATTACTTGAAAAGGTTTAAAATATTTGTTTTAAAATAATCTACAAACATAACGTGATGTAAATGTAATAAAGCCATAAACCTATGAAGGAGATTTTTTGTTTGAAAATAGCACTTACTTAGAACACACTTTTACTTTAAACTCCTCTTCATTGACACTTAACTCTCCTCTTGAATCCAACTTCACATCAAACTTGGGCAAAACTAATAACCAAAGAAATAAACAGCCATCACTGTTACAGTACCATGTCCTCCATACTGTACAAGCCAGGTTGACCATATCACTGCTACTGTTTAGATGCATAAAACTTACCATACTTTTCAACCTTGAACTTCTGTCTATTTCTTTCTCCACGGATTGACACAGAAATATAATAGGAACCTTGAGGAGCCTCGGAGTTCAGAGGGTGAGAGAGAGCTGTAATATCCTCCCATTGGACGAGGTGTTAACCCACTGTCCAATCCGGTTCCTGTTCACATCCTGCAGTATGTTTTAAAGGTTGGAAGCATTAGCAAAACGAAATTTAAGACCAGGCATTACAATTTAGACATTAATGGGATGACAGGAGGTGATCAGTGGTCACTAGCCAAAACATACGTAGGCCTACACTAAACAATAAAATGTATTTGTTGCCTTGTTTATAAACATGAAATAAAAAAGGATTCGTCTTACCTCTATCTCCACGATATCATACTGTGAAAGAATAAAATATTTTATGAACTTTATGGAATTTATAGTTATTCAAAATTGCTGCTTTAAATTTAATTCTGTACATTCTCTCGGATGTATTGAGTTTAAGATAGCTTTTCATGCTATAGAATGCATCTTTATTGACCCAATAGATGAATACATCTACAGCATGCTACATTGTATGGACAAATCATTGAGCTATTACAAATGAATTTACAGCCCTAAAGTCCCAAAAGCAAAAAAAAAAAAAAAATGTATCTTGTGCGCACAAGTTATGTATATATTTTCGCACAAGTTATGTATCTTGTGCGCACAAGATAATAATCTTACCCAAGATAACTTTTGGGCACAAGATATAACTTGTTCCCACAAGTTACATAACTTGTTTTCACAAGATAATTATCTTGTGCGCACAAGATTTAAAAGTATTCCTTTACGGACTTTGGGGGCTCCATAGTACGTATTAATGAGCTTTTAAGATGCTTTAAAAATGTGCCAAACTGACCCTCTCCCTGCAACAAAAAAAAAAAAAGACAGATTCGAACCAAAAAATGGCCCCTATTGCACCAGAAAATTGTTTGGCAATGATCAGAGCGAGGCCAAACTTCAGGCCGTAGCTGACTCGGGGAAATTACTATTTCAGTTTACTTTTCTGCCGTGCTTTTGACCTCACCTTTTTCACAATACCAGTTTAAACTTTGAGCGTTTTTTTTTGTTGTTCTTGTGCTAATCAAACAGATCTAACATGACCATTGATCCAGTAGTACTACGTATCTCAAATGAGTTGACTCGACCCATAATAGGCACTACACATCACCGGCCACGACAACGCACCAGCTAACAGAGTCTCTGCGCCATTGCCTAGCAACACGCTATAGCTGACTGACGATCCGATTGCTAGCTGTGTATAGTTTCTTTGGACTGTCGTGAAATGAGTGCGCAGTTTTAAAGCAACGTGGAATGAAGTGCGCCGTTTCTTGTAATTCAAGCAGTTTTAACACCACTGATTCCAGAGGCTTTGCCCTCGTTGAAGGTTACTTTAGTTTAAACTAGTCTTAAGTGTAGAGGAATAGGGAATTTGTCCTCTCGTGTTATAACGCCACTGAAAACATAACTTCAATAAAGTTAAAATACAATGCTGTTTTCATAATTTTGCAATTTCACAATCATTTCTTATGCATAAAAGTAGTACAACGTACATAATAAAATTACGTAATTTTCCAGTCTAAATAACAAAAGTCCTAACAGTAGCAGGATGATTGCTGTAGCTTTACTGAAACTAATAAAGCCACCGTTCCAAAAAGCTACAATAGAATGTATTAAACAGCTTAACAGTGACTGAGTGACCTATGTCCAGAAGATTAAATGAGGGAAAATCCTGACCAAGGGCTTAGCGTACCTGTTCATTGACAAGGCGGAATTTGGAATCCAGTGAAACGATTCTGAAATGAACTTTGGGGACAAAAACAGATACAATTCAGAACCCAAACAGTTAATGTGAAATAATACTGTATAAAAAGGCATCCCTAGACAACTTTGTATGGTGAAATATGCAATCATGTATCTTTAAATGCGGACACCAACTAATATTTTTTGTCTGCCTTCCCTCAATATGAAATGTAAACTGTTTTACAAATATTTGTTTCATGTTATTCTCAGTTGATTGATAGTTGGTGTATAAAGTTACCTATCTGTCCAGGGAGGTAGATAGGTTTATCTGTTTGGATGAACGTGAGGGGACCGTAGGGTTTGAACATGACTTTCCTGGTCTCTGTTGAGTGAAACGTTTTTCCCTGCACCTCCACCCTGAGATTCTGCACCACATCTTTCTGCACCATGGGAGCCTGTCAGGAGAACCACCAATCATCAATCAACACAAAGCTCTAATTCAAAGCAGCTACAGGGGTGAGGGCCAAAACACACAGTCACGAGTGTAGGAGTGACTCGCCTGAGCATAGAAGCTACGTGAAAAGGGATATGATTAAATGATGATATGATTAAATTCATCATGATGAAAAGACCTACATTGACCAAGTAGACTAGTACAGAAGTACGGTATGGACCAACTGGTTTGTGATGGCTTTCAGAATACAGGTGGAGACCACAGGGGTGTGTGACTGACTGACCTGGAAGGTGAAGCAGCGGTGGAAGTGTGTGTCACTGGTCTCCTTAAAGAGGGTGGCGCTTTCCTGCTCAGAGAGCAGAGTCACCGTAATCATCAGGGTCTCGTTGGGCTGCAGGATGCTGGCACACACATTGACCTCAGAGCCAGCTTCCATCACTGCAGGAAAAGCCACCGTGTACAACCTGCAACAAACGCATGCATATACACAAAGTATCGAAGTCATTTGGGTAAATTACTGTAACCCCCCCGGTGTACTAAAAATAAAAGTTAATCCTAATAACTCTGGATCTAAAGTACTGGATTAAAAATACTTTGTAATCTTTAATAGTTTTGCTTTTCTAATCACCCAAATTTGTATTGATTGTAAAAATTATTTGTAAAATATTTGGTATGAGAAACGGATAGCTGGTGGAGGATACTCACGGTCCAGGAGTTTCTCCAGTGTCCTGAGCCACACACAGAGAGCTTAAACAGCCTAGTAGCATCCATCTCCACAGCTGACCCCTAAAGGGAGACATGTTGAACTGAATGAGATGAAACTTTGGATCCCTGTTTGTTTAAATATAAGCTCCCAATGCTCCTCCCACACAGTCCATTATGACTGAAAGAGAATAAGCAGAACCATGGCTGGTTTGGCTGGTACACACAAGACGAGCGACCTTCTTTACAGCAAACTAACTTCCACAGAAGAGCAAGCACATTGGTGGAATTTTTATTTCAATGGTGGGTGAGACAGTACAGCTTCCATTTCTCCTGTTGTTTTCATACATCATGCTAGTTTGCGGACTGTAAAGCGTGTGCGGTGGGGGGTCCAATACTGCCTTCTGAAAACGTTTTTGTGTGATTTGGAAACTAAGACACCAACATTATTATCGCTTAGAACTCTGGAAACCAAAATGATAATAATTCATTGGAGTTAGTTTTTAGCGCTTTTCTCAGGAATCAAAGCGCATTACAAATTGGACACCAAGAAGGTACACACAACTGTCAGTTGGGAGTAATACCATGGCAGCCAATGGCCCTGGAGACTCCACATGAAACTCCACACAGAAAGATTAGCTGAGGACGAGGACCTTCTTGCTGGGATCTAACCCCTGAGCCACTGTGCAGTTGTTCAGGACAGAGAGAGTTAAAAAAAAATTTTGGGCTGGGGTGGGGGGCAAAGGGTACGCCTACTATATTGACATGTGACGCAACAAAAAAAAACAATTAAAGTGAGGCGTCAGTAAATATATTTGATTAATAGATTTGAACAAAGGAGGAATATTTTCGCAGAACATTAGGCAGAATTATTGCAAAACAAAATTATATAAATACTATGTAAGCTATGATTCGAATACATTCTAAGTTGAATACTTTCTGAATGCACTATACCTCAAAGCTTTGTTGAATTTTCCTTTCTCCAATCAATACAATGAACTGGCAGGCCTCTTTTGCCTGCCAGAGCCTCAAAGTTCAGTGCGGGCTAAATAGATTTGTAGTACACTGCCATTGGACTATTGTTGACGATTTGGCTGAGCAGATTGCTGTTTACATATTTTTTTATACATGTTGACAAATAATTTAGATTGAATCAAATGTGTTTGAAAGTTTGAGAAAATAGTGAAAATATTGACAGTTATTTCCAGATGCAATACACACTTCAAATCAGCATACCTACCTGAACCTAAACTACGTTGTACTGTAATGGACTTTTAGATGACTAGATGAAGAAATATCTAAAACAATCCCCCCTGACATCAAAAATCTGGACTCAATTTCCTGTTTCCAAACCCACCTCAAAACCCATTTGTTTAGGCTGGCTTACTGTCCCACGTGATGCTTTTTAATGCTCGATTGCAGGCTCCATGCCTTTTTAATTGTATACTACTTATTTTGATCTTATTTTATTTTATTTATTTATTTTTATTATTTTTATGAGAACTGTTTTTTATATTACTGTACGGCGACCTTGAGTGCCTTGAAAGGCGCCTTATAAATTCAATGTATTATTATTATTAATCTTTACTGCATTCAAGCAGATAAGGCCATGTACATAACCAAAACCACTCCATAACAAATATGCTGTGAGGACCAATGCTATAATTCTTAGAGGCAGTAACAAATGCCTCCTGTTAAGCCATTTTTAATTGAAACACCAAGCCCCTTTTTGATTTCCTGGATACACCCTGACCAAACACTCTTTTAAGTTATTTTGACGTTCTTTTGAAGGATTTTAAGGGACTGAAGGGCTTTACACATGTTATTACACTATAGTGTGTAATTGAACATTCTCAGCTCAGATTACTGTAAGGTTTACTGGCAATCCTCTTTACTCATGGTTAATATTTATTTACCACCTCCACCCACGGGAGCTCTTTCTGTTGCAATCGCTACCCAACCCCTGACCCCTTCATTTACCCCTAAGAACTTAAACTCTTAGCTGTTTGTCCAGCTCCTAAACAATCAGACCACTGGCAAAGCAAACTGTTGGGGAAGTTTCAAATCTGGTTGATTTATTAAACATAACCAGGGAAATTCTTATGTTTTTTGTTTTGTGTGAAAAAGTTTTTAAAAAAATTGAGAAAAAGAAGATGATGATTCTATACTTCCACATACATTTTCCACAAATAAAAGAAGATGATGATTCTATACTTCCACATACATTTTCCACAAATAAAAGAAGATGATTCTATACTTCCACATACATTTTCCACAAATAAAAGAAGATGATGATTCTATACTTCCACATACATTTTCCACAAATAAAAGAAGATGATGATTCTATACTTCCACATACATTTTCCACAAATAAAAGAAGATGATGATTCTATACTTCCACATACATTTTCAACAAATAATCTGATTGGGTTTCCTCTGCAGAAACTAAGAAAAAGTTTACATTTAATTTGTGAAGCGCTTTACATTGTAAAAACAATCTCAAAGCACTACAACAATCATTTAGATAACAATAAAATATGTGCAATATTGATACATGCTTAAACAGAGAACAGAAAAAACAGAAGAATTGAAAAATAAAATAATAACACTAAAAGCACGCTTTAAGGCCTGATTTAAAAGATGATGGAGTCTGTGGCATCCTCATGGAAAAACCAAAAACAATGCATGGTACATTATATTGTATCTGTTACATTTCTGTATGTGTGCTGTTGTGCAAGTAAAACGGTCCCATCCACAAACAAGAAAGGCTCCAATGATTCAATCAATCTGATCAATCATTGACCACTCCGAGGCAGTGACCTCCTACCATAAACATCCCATAGTGTTTGAACAGCAGAGTGCACTATCTACCTCCGTGGTTGGAACAGCATTGAAAACATCTCCACGTCGATGCAATAATTTTTCAAAGTCAACAAATACATGCAGAATCAGAATTTATAGGTTTATTGCGAAGTAGTTAAAGACACATACAAGGAATTTGTCTCGGGATTATGGAGCACATTCCGTTTAAGTTCAACATGTAAAAATGTTATGCTATGTGGCAATATTTGCAGTGGCACATGTCATGAACTGCAGAATAACTCTTAATGCATTGATTACCTTTCAATCATTGTTTTTCTTCAGATTCCTGAAGGGCATGCTTATACTTCGTTTTGACTCTAAACTATTAAACCATAATAGCAATAAATATATACAAATTAAAGTAGGGTTATGGGAAATGCTGTCTACTTAAGCATTCTAATGGTGTGAGAGTCATGTTTCAATTGCAACTGCGAAATCAGTCTGCAATGATATCTGCTTTTGGGATCCTTTTTTTCTGCATTAGTACATCTGTGGATATTCTCCTATAAAGACATGTGTTTTCAATATTTCTATTAACATATGTGTTGATGTTAGGTCTTTATCACCATGTGAGGCACATTATTTAGCAATTGTTGCCTACCATGTGATATACAAATACATTTTGATTGATTCATTGATTGAAAGTGTGGACTTCAGTATACCACGGTAAACATGCAATCCTATTCAAAGTCTCAGTCTGTCCGTAGTTTCCCTTTTTTTTTATTCCAATTTTAAAAAATCTGAAACTTGAACTTCTTATGCTGTTGTCCAACTGGCTCTACGTCAGACCAGAGTACATAGATTTCCCAGAATCAGTAACCTTGAAGCTAAGCTCCTTGTCCATTCTAAGCAGTCTAGATCTGCGGTGTGGACACTACGGGAGCGGCATGTCAGAGCCTACATAAACTAGGGGGAACCAGTGTTCCTCCTCCATTCCGTTCAACATGTCTCCCTTTAGGGGTCAGCTGTGGAGATGGATGCTACTAGGCTGTTTAAGCTCTCTGTGTGTGGCTCAGGACACTGGAGAAACTCCTGGACCGTGAGTATCCTCCACCAGCTATCCGTTTCTCATACCAAATATTTTACAAATATTTTTTACAATCAATACAAATTTGGGTGATTAGAAAAGCAAAACTTATAAAGATTACAAAGTATTTTTAATTCAGTACTTTAGATCCATCCAGAGTTATTAGGATTAACTTTTATTTTTAGTACACCGGGGGGGGGGGGTTACAGTAATTTACCCAAATGACTTCGATACTTTGTGTATATGCATGCGTTTGTTGCAGGTTGTACACGGTGGCCTTTCCTGCAGTGATGGAAGCTGGCTCTGAGGTCAATGTGTGTGCCAGCCTCCTGCAGCCCAACGAGACCCTGATGATTACGGTGACTCTGCTCTCTGAGCAGGAGAGCGCCACCCTCTTTAAGGAGACCAGTGACACACACTTCCACCGCTGCTTCACCTTCCAGGTCAGTCAGTCACACACCCCTGTGGTCTCCACCTGTATTCTGAAAGCCATCACAAACCAGTTGGTCCATACCGTACTTCTGTACTAGTCTACTTGGTCAATGTAGGTCTTTTCATCATGATGAATTTAATCATATCATCATTTAATCATATCTCTTTTCACGTAGCTTCTATGCTCAGGCGAGTCACTCCTACACTCGTGACTGTGTGTTTTGGCCCTCACCCCTGTAGCTGCTTTGAATTAGAGCTTTGTGTTGATTGATGATTGGTGGTTCTCCTGACAGGCTCCCATGGTGCAGAAAGATGTGGTGCAGAATCTCAGGGTGGAGGTGCAGGGAAAAACGTTTCACTCAACAGAGACCAGGAAAGTCATGTTCAAACCCTACGGTCCCCTCACGTTCATCCAAACAGATAAACCTATCTACCTCCCTGGACAGATAGGTAACTTTATACACCAACTATCAATCAACTGAGAATAACATGAAACAAATATTTGTAAAACAGTTTACATTTCATATTGAGGGAAGGCAGACAAAAAATATTAGTTGGTGTCCGCATATAAAGATACATGATTGCATATTTCACCATACAAAGTTGTCTAGGGATGCCTTTTTATACAGTATTATTTCACATTAACTGTTTGGGTTCTGAATTGTATCTGTTTTTGTCCCCAAAGTTCATTTCAGAATCGTTTCACTGGATTCCAAATTCCGCCTTGTCAATGAACAGGTACGCTAAGCCTTTGGTCAGGATTTTCCCTCATTTAATCTTCTGGACATAGGTCACTCAGTCACTGTTAAGCTGTTTAATACATTCTATTGTAGCTTTTTGGAACGGTGGCTTTATTAGTTTCCAGTAAAGCTACAGCAATCATCCTGCTACTGTTAGGACTTTTGTTATTTAGACTGGAAAATTACGTAATTTTATTATGTACGTTGTACTACTTTTATGCATAAGAAATGATTGTGAAATTGCAAAATTATGAAAACAGCATTGTATTTTAACTTTATTGAAGTTATGTTTTCAGTGGCGTTATAACACGAGAGGACAAATTCCCTATTCCTCTACACTTAAGACTAGTTTAAACTAAAGTAACCTTCAACGAGGGCAAAGCCTCTGGAATCAGTGGTGTTAAAACTGCTTGAATTACAAGAAACGGCGCACTTCATTCCACGTTGCTTTAAAACTGCGCACTCATTTCACGACAGTCCAAAGAAACTATACACAGCTAGCAATCGGATCGTCAGTCAGCTATAGCGTGTTGCTAGGCAATGGCGCAGAGACTCTGTTAGCTGGTGCGTTGTCGTGGCCGGTGATGTGTAGTGCCTATTATGGGTCGAGTCAACTCATTTGAGATACGTAGTACTACTGGATCAATGGTCATGTTAGATCTGTTTGATTAGCACAAGAACAACAAAAAAAAACGCTCAAAGTTTAAACTGGTATTGTGAAAAAGGTGAGGTCAAAAGCACGGCAGAAAAGTAAACTGAAATAGTAATTTCCCCGAGTCAGCTACGGCCTGAAGTTTGGCCTCGCTCTGATCATTGCCAAACAATTTTCTGGTGCAATAGGGGCCATTTTTTGGTTCGAATCTGTCTTTTTTTTTTTTTGTTGCAGGGAGAGGGTCAGTTTGGCACATTTTTAAAGCATCTTAAAAGCTCATTAATACGTACTATGGAGCCCCCAAAGTCCGTAAAGGAATACTTTTTTAAATCTTGTGCGCACAAGATAATTATCTTGTGAAAACAAGTTATGTAGCTTGTGGGAACAAGTTATATCTTGTGCCCAAAAGTTATCTTGGGTAAGATTATTATCTTGTGCGCACAAGATACATAACTTGTGCGAAAATATACATAACTTGTGCGCACAAGATACATTTTTTTTTGCTTTTGGGACTTTAGGGCTGTAAATTCATTTACTCTAGCTCAATGATTTGTCCATACAATGTAGCATGCTGTAGATGTATTCATCTATTGGGTCAATAAAGAGAATGCATTCTATAGCATGAAAAGTATCTTAAACTCAATACATCCGAGAGAATGTACAGAATTAAATTTAAAGCAGCAATTTTGAATAACTATAAATTCCATAAAGTTCATAAAATATTTTTTTATTCTTTCACAGTATGATATCGTGGAGATAGAGGTAAGACGAATCCTTTTTATTTCATGTTTATAAACAAGGCAACAAATACATTTTATTGTTTAGTGTAGGCCTACGTATGTTTTGGCTAGTGACCACTGATCACCTCCTGTCATCCCATTAATGTCTAAATTGTAATGCCTGGTCTTAAATTTCGTTTTGCTAATGCTTCCAACCTTTAAAACATACTGCAGGATGTGAACAGGAACCGGATTGGACAGTGGGTTAACACCTCGTCCAATGGGAGGATATTGCAGCTCTCTCACCCTCTGAACTCCGAGGCTCCTCAAGGTTCCTATTATATTTCTGTGTCAATCCGTGGAGAAAGAAATAGACAGAAGTTCAAGGTTGAAAAGTATGGTAAGTTTTATGCATCTAAACAGTAGCAGTGATATAGTCCAACCTGGCTTGTACAGTATGGAGGACATGGTACTGTAACAGTGATGGCTGTTTATTTCTTTGGTTATTAGTTTTGCCCAAGTTTGATGTGAAGTTGGATTCAAGAGGAGAGTTAAGTGTCAATGAAGAGGAGTTTAAAGTAAAAGTGTGTTCTAAGTAAGTGCTATTTTCAAACAAAAAATCTCCTTCATAGGTTTATGGCTTTATTACATTTACATCACGTTATGTTTGTAGATTTTTTTAAAACAAATATTTTAAACCTTTTCAAGTAATAGATTATAAAGGAGTTTGTATTGTAGTCCATGTTTTTAGTAAAACAATTTTTATAATTTCCATCAGATACACGTATGGGCAGCCTGTCCCTGGAACTGCTCACCTGGAGCTGTGCCGGCCTATAGGACCCTACGTCCTCATACCCCTGATTCAAACTACTGAACACCCAGAGGGCATCCCGGAGTTCACTGCTCCCTGCCACAAGAGGGCAGTACAGGTAAACTGTCCTGCAAGCTCACCACCCAGCTCTAACACAAACGGTGGTCTGAAACCAATTGCTGCGTTTCAATAGTGTTGTTCAATAGTGTATGTTGAAGGAGTAAGTGGTGCTACTAATCTATGTATGTTATGTGACTCAGTTGTTTGTGTTGTTGTTTATGTTGTATGTTCTTCTAATGGACCCTGCTGTTTATCAATAAAGGTGAAAAATAAATAATAGCCGTTCAACATGCCCTCGTTGACTTCCCCTTGGCACTTGCCCTCGGGGGAATCCCTGCTGCTATGGAATGAGATTTGTGACAAAAGTCTACAAAAGTAAAAGCAAAATCCACAAACAAAAAAGATAACCAAAAGCATTACTAAAATCCCCCCCCCAACAAAAGACAATCTAAACGAAAAAAAAAAATTCAAAAGAAAAATCTCAGAAAAATAAGCAAAACTAAAATCTATAATAAAAAATGTTTTATTAAATAAATAATCTAAATATTTTTAAGTTAAATCTTACAAATCAATATTTGTTTCTTATGGTTTTCAGTTTAGTCATTTTGATCCACTGTTTTCTTATGTGTGGTTTCTTTTTTGGTTGTGGATCAGAGGTTTTGCTTTAGGATTTTATTCTCTTTTTGGCACAAAATTCACGTGAGGGCGGGGTTTAGAAGATGATTTCTATTGGCCCATCGTAGTTGGAGTGACAGCTAATTTTTCGGCGCAAACACACCCATTCTTAAACGCATCATCATTATGCGCTTGAAGTATTTGAACAGCAAAGCAGCAAAGTACTAGTATAGTGCCAGTGGCAGTGCCGATTCTGCCGAATAGATAATTTTTTACCAGGCTCTGCCTCTTTTTCTTAAATTAATTGTGTGGTCGAATATAAAATAGCTTTGTAACTTAAATAACTTCTAATTGCCCTGTAGCCTACCAAAACCCATCGTAAAATCATCTTTTAAAAAGTAGATATTTGGTGAAAATGCTTAGACCTACATTTGACACTGTTCCCATAATTCATGATGATTCTGCCACCGTTATTGCAGAGTTCCATTGACCCACGATGATCCAGGCCCAAGATGATTCTAGAACACCAGCTTAATTTATATAAATCTAACTCGTAAGATAAATTTGGCGGTTTTCATTCTTAGCTACTTGGACTTCGTGGCTAACATTGAGTTGTTTCCTTTTGACATCCACTGTATATTGAACTGTTGTAGCTACAGTGTTGTGAAA
>JAPMUY010011077.1:0-13452 GCA_026901105.3 Galaxias olidus | reverse complement strand
TGCGACACAACACAAACTGGGAAACACACCATGCAGAATGGGCACTCATGCAACACAACACAAACTGGGAAACACGCCATGCAGAATGGGCACTCATGCAACACAACACAAACTGGGAAACACGCCATGCAGAATGGGCACTCATGCAACACAACACATACTGGGAAACACGCCATGCAGAATGGGCACTCATGCAACACAACACAAACTGGGAAACACACCATGCAGAATGGGCACTCATGCAACACAACACAAACTGGGAAACACGCCATGCAGAATGGGCACTCATGCAACACAACACAAACTGGGAAACACGCCATGCAGAATGGGCACTCATGCAACACAACACAAACTGGGAAACACGCCATGCAGAATGGGCACTCATGCAACACAACACATACTGGGAAACACGCCATGCAGAATGGGCACTCATGCAACACAACACAAACTGGGAAACACACCATGCAGAATGGGCACTCATGCAACACAACACAAACTGGGAAACACGCCATGCAGAATGGGCACTCATGCAACACAACACAAACTGGGAAACACGCCATGCAGAATGGGCACTCATGCACACAACACACTGCATTTAATTAAGTACAGTACCTAAATATAAAAATGTATACATATATTTGTAATTATTGCATTAGTTTAAAATGATTTGTTTCTTACAATGATCAATGTAAATGAATCACATTTTTATTTGTATTATCCTTTTTGTAAACTGCTTAGGCAATATTGTATTTGTCTATACAGTAATGCCAATACAGCATTTAAATTTAATTGAGAGAGAGAGGGGACTGGGAGAGAGACATAGAGAGATAGAGGGGACTGGGAGAGAGACATAGAGAGAGAGAGGGGACTGGGAGAGAGACATAGAGAGAGAGAGGGGACTGGGAGAGAGACATAGAGAGAGAGGGTGGGGACTGGCAGAGAGACATAGAGAGAGACATAGAGAGAGAGAGGGGACTGGGAGAGAGATATAGAGAGAGAGAGGTTTGGGATTGGCAGTGAGAGTCACCTCCTTCATTTCCTGTTGGGCGTCCTCAGGCCGCCCAGAACCTGCTCTAGGTTCAGAACCACCCGTTTGATCTGGTATGGAAGGGCGCGCCCGGACCCCCTGGACCCACTTTGCTCTGTCTGCTCGGCCCGCTTCCCTGCCCCCCGACAGACTCCGGTACCAGCCTGATCCCTCTCCCGGCCCGGCTGCGTTGGCGTCGGCCATGATGCGTCCCGGTAAGTCCCTCCTAGTCAGTCTGATACCTGACCCGGAAACCACCGTGTTCTGGAACCGTTCTGTGCTCCATCGTTGTGGTTCTCCACCGCTAGCGGGCCTGTTGGGAACCTTAGTCTGGATCTGGGTTGGTTCTTGCTTCTCTGAGCTGGGCCTGATTCTAAGCGTTCTGGTTCTACCCGTGTTCCTCAGGGGAACCTCAGTAGAGAATAGAGCTCCGTGGACGGAGCCCAGCCCGCTGCAGTCCACTGGTGCTCCCTAGTGGTTTGAAGTAGAACACAACAGAAATAATTTACCAAGAAGCTTCCTGTTCAAATCTAGAAATGGAAACAAAGTCTAATCAAACTCAAATTCAAAACTGGCTGTAAAATATATGATATATGATTCATGGAATAGAAGAGATTTTAAGATCATAGGGTAGTATTATCCAGTCAAGACCATCTCAGGACGACAAGATAGAAAAGCAGAATGGGAGGAAATAGATTAAGCAAAAATAAAAATAAAATAGAATCACGTTACAGCACGGAAGAGAAGGCAATACAAGAAGTAGAATAATCAAATGTAAGTAGAATAGTGTAGAGAATAATTTGAATATGTGCTAAAGGCATCCAACAAGCTCATCGATTCTAATTTGAGTGTTTACGAAAGACAAAACTAACTTAGTCAACCACTGAAGGACATGGATAAGACAAAACTAACTTAGTCAACCACTGAAGGACATGGATAAGACAAAACTAACTTAGTCAACCACTGAAGGACATGGATCAGACAAAACTAACTTAGTCAACCACTGAAGGACATGGATCAGACAAACTAACTTAGTCAACCACTGAAGGACATGGATCAGACAAAACTAACTTAGTCAACCACTGAAGGACGTGGATCAGACAAAACTAACTTAGTCAACCACTGAAGGACATGGATCAGACAAAACTAACTTAGTCAACCACTGAAAGAAAGACAACTAGCGAAGGACGTGGATCGTTTAGTCAACCACTGAAGGACGTGGATCAGACAAACATTTGGATGACAAAACTAAGTCAGAAGGACATGGATCAGACAAAACTAACTTAGACAACCACTGAGCTTTTGTCAACCACTGACTTCTAACTTACAACCACTGAAGGACGTTAGACAAAACTAACTTAGTCAACCTCCTCCTCCTGGATAAGACCTAACTCCTCACTCCAGACCTCCTTAGTCAACCACTGAAGGACATGGATCCTCAACCACTGAAGGACATGGATCAGACAAAACTCCAACCACTGAAGGACGTCCAAAACTAACCTCCAAAACTCCTGTGTCTACATTGAGTCTAGTAACTTGCTAAGGGGGACAAAACTAACTTAGCAACCACTGGATATCAGACAGAAAGAAGAAACAGCGGCCGTTCCTGATCAAAACATTTATGACTGGCGTTGGAGCTTTTGTTACTTCTTACCGTTGTTAGAACTTTCCCTCCTCCTCCTCCTCCTCCTCCTCCTCCTCCTCCCCCCCTACAGAAGTTAAGGGGGACAGCAGGGTATACTTCTTCCCCTCCTCCTCCTCCTCCTCCCTCCCTCTGTTTCCCCCTCTCAGTTCCCTCTGTCCTGGGAGAGGGGGTGTTGACGGGGGTATGCGGCCCAGGGACAATGCTCTCATCCTGGGGATGGAGGGGTCCACCATGCTGTGGTGGTGGTGCCGATGGTTCCTCACAAAGGACCATTCAGAGTAGTAACCCCTCACTGCGGTACTGCTTCTACCTGTGTGGCCCAGACTAGGCCCAAAGCCTGGGCCTCGCCTGACCTCCAGCCCAGACATGAAACCTGAGTTTGGGCCTGAGACCGTCTCGGACTCTGGTCCAACCCCAAGCCCCATCCCAGGCCCTGACCCCGGACTCCTACCCAGGCGACGCCCTGCTAAAGACCCTTCAACTCTGACCCCGACTGTAGCCCTCCCCATGTTTAAGCCGAAACCCCATCAATGACCTCCGTGTTAAATCCCGGCCTCGTTCCCAGTCTGGGCAGACCCCTGGTGGAGGTCTGTTTCCCCTCCTCCGTATGAGGCTGATGTCTTTCTGCCTCCCGAGGTTCGCTGCCCTGCAGTGGGGCTTGCGAAGCCCCAATGGCAGCCCCCTCCGGAGCTCCAGGCCGAGCTGGTTACAGCCCAGCTCACACAGCCCTCCTCCTCCTCCTCCTCCTCCTCCTCCTCCCTCTTCCTTCCTCCAGAAAAGGCCCAGCCCTCTGGCTCTCTGTTCAACATAGTTACGGTGACTATGACTACTGTTGTCGGGCTGCAGCGGTTTGTGTGTTCCATTCAGAGCCAGAGTTCCAGTGTGAGAGGGTTTCAGGCCAGAGTGAACCCAGGGCAGGAGTCTAGTGCTGTGGGGTTGGAAGCCCCGTCGCTCTCCTGCTTCTGGAGCTTTACCCTCTGGGAACATGGCACTCTCCAGAGAAAACTCCACAAAGGATTTTTTTTTATGTGTTTTTAAAAAAATTCTTAAAATGTCAGTATGTATCCAATCTTCTAGCCATGTGTGAGTGGCGTGTGCAAAAGGCTGATGGGAACGTACGCTCCAAGCACAATCACACCCGAACCACGGAATGGGCTTTTCTCCTTATCTCCAGCTGGAACCCTCTGGGGGAGAAGTGAGGAGGAGGAGGAGGCCACAGCTGTCTGGGCATAACATGACAAAGAAGACAGAAGAAGGATCCCTCTACGCCTGCTCCAATCAGAGCAGAGCAGAGCAGGGTCTCCTCCAGGAAAAAACCCCAGAGGGCTCCTTCTCCTCCTCCTCATCTGGACCTCCACAAGCCTCCGTGACAGAAGAAGAAGAAAAAAAAACCAAGTTGAAGAAGAAGACCAAACAGGAAATTGGAAAAACAAAGGTTCCAGTGGCTGGTATACTGCCTTTTCTCCCTGCTCTCCTTCACTTCCTTTTTCACTTCCTGTCACTTTGTCTGGATTCTCCCTCAAACTCTTTTCATCTTTCAAATGATCAAAACCCCTAACTTTCCCATAGTGTATTTTACTCCTCCCTTCCTCCTCTCCTCTACTCTCCCTCTCCTCCCTCCTTTCCTCTCTCTCTCTCTTTTTCTCCTTCTCTCCTCTCTTTCTCTCCTCTCCTCTCCTCTCCCTCTCTCTTTCTCTCTCTTTCTCTCAATTCCTGTTTCTCTCTCTCTCTCTCTCTCTCTCTCGCTCTCTCTTCCGGCTTCTCTCTCTCACTCTCTCTCTCTCTTCCTGTTTCTCTCTCTCTCTCTCTCTCTCTCTTCCTGTTTCTCTCTCTCTCTCTCTCTCTCTCTCTCTCTCTCCCTCTTCCTGTTTCTCTCTCTAGTTTCTCTGTCTTTAGTTCCACTGCTCTGTCTATGGTGCGTCCCTGCCTCTGTCTGCCTCGTTGGCTGTGGACCGCTCTGCCTGGCTTATTCCCCTCTCTTCCTCCCCCTCTCCCTCCCTCTCTCCCTCCTGCAGTGTGTTGTGCTGCTGTCGTCCTCCCCTCTCACTGGCTTTTCCTCCCGCTCTCTCTCTCTCTCTCTCTCTCTCTCTCTCTCTCTCTCTCTCTCTCTCTGGTCTATATCGCTCTTATTTTATCATTGGTCTTTTCCGTCACTCTGGGTTACTCCCTCACACACACACACACACACACACACACACACACACACACACACACACACACACACGTAATCTCAGCCCTCCCTTCTCTCTCTGTCCTCTTAAACCTCTTGTGTAGTCTCCCTTCCCTTCCCTTCCCTTCAATCAGTGTGTGCCCTGTGCATTTTAATCTCCACTTCTACTGCCCGCCTCATCTCCTCTGATTAGACCTGCTCAACACAGAGGGCCGGTGCTGTGGAGGGGAGAGGAGGAGGAGAGGAGGGGAGGGGAGGAGAGGAGAGGAGGAGGAGGAGAGGTGAGGAGGAGGAGAGGAGAGGGGGAGGAGGAGAGGGAGACACTGGAGAGGAGGAGGAGGAGGAGAGGAGAGGAGGAGAAGAGAGGAGAGGAGAGGAGGAGAGGAGGGAGTGGAGAGGAGAGGAGTGGAGGAGAGGAAGGAGTGGAGGAGAGGAGTGGAGGGAGTGGAGAGGAGAGGAGAGGAGAGGAGGGGAGGAGTATAGGAGAGGAGAGGAGAGGGAGGCAGGAGTAGAGAGGAGAGGAGAGAGGAGAGAGGAGAGGAGGGGAGAGGAGAGGAGGGGTGGGGAGGGGAGAGGAGAGGAGGGGAGGAGGAGGAGGAGAGGAGAAGAGAGAGGGAGAGAGGAGAGGAGAGGAGGGGAGGAGAAGGGGAGGAGAGGAGAGGAGATGAGAGGAGAGGAGAGGAGGGGAGAGGAGAGGAGGGGAGGAGGAGAGGAGAGGAGGGGAGGAGGAGGAGGAGAGGAGGAGAGAGGAGAGGAGAGGAGGGGAGGGGAGGAGGAGAGGAGAGGAGAGGAGAGGAGATGAGAGGAGTGGAGAGGATAGGATAGGATAGGAGAGGAGAGGAGAGGTGAGAAGAGGAGAGGAGAGGAGAGGAGAGGAGAGGAGATGGAGGGGAGCAGGAGAGGAGAGGAGAGGTGAGAAGAGAAGAGGAGAGGACAGAAGGGGAGGGGAGGGGAGAGGAGAATTAGTCCTTAGAATTAGACCAGTGTCTGTGGACTACAGTGAAGCAGCCTGACTAGAGTCTGTAGACTACAGTGAAGCACCCTGACTAGAGTCTGTAGACTACAGTGAAGCACCCTGACTAGAGTCTGTAGACTACAGTGAAGCAGCCTGACTAGAGTCTGTAGACTACAGTGAAGCAGCCTGACTAGAGTCTGTAGACTACAGTGAAGCACCCTGACTAGAGTCTGTAGACTACAGTGAAGCACCCTGACTAGAATCTGTAGACTACAGTGAAGCAGCCTGACTAGAGTCTGTAGACTACAGTGAAGCAGCCTGACTAGAGTCTGTAGACTACAGTGAAGCAGCCTGACTAGAGTCTGTAGACTACAGTGAAGCACCCTGACTAGAGTCTGTAGACTACAGTGAAGCACCCTGACTAGAATCTGTAGACTACAGTGAAGCAGCCTGACTAGAGTCTGTAGACTACAGTGAAGCAGCCTGACTAGAGTCTGTAGACTACAGTGAAGCACCCTGACTAGAGTCTGTAGACTACAGTGAAGCACCCTGACTAGAGTCTGTAGACTACAGTGAAGCACCCTGACTAGAGTCTGTAGACTACAGTGAAGCACCCTGACTAGAGTCTGTAGACTACAGTGAAGCAGCCTGACTTTCCTTTGTGCAGTGTTACACATGAAGTATTCAGGAGTAACCAGACACCATGATCAGATGAAATAGTCTTTGCAAAGCAACTATTCAGCTTAAAAAACAACGTTATCTCATTTTTTCCACTTCAAAATAACAAATCTGAAAAGTTAGGAAATGTGCAGACAGTCCATTCTGCTTAGACCCTGTGTTGGAGGCATTGCTCCCTGATTTAGGCATTTTTCAAATTCTTAGAAAATGTATGGGACATGTGGTTACTTTATAAGAATATGTGATACAATCAACACTGTATTAATCACGGTGCCTTCAATGACAAACTATAAATTATTGAAAAGTGTTCAGGACTCTGACAGGCTGCCAGCTAACACCAAGGGTTAAATTAGAAGCCAAATGTCTTTACTGTGGTGAGGGGAAAAGACTGGACATTCACAAAGCCCTCAAGAAAGGCTTTTTAGAGCAATTAGAGCTCTATTCAATGACATCAAAGAGAAAGAGTTGCACACGGAGAGGAGCTAGGTTAGCAGAAAAAGCCCATTTGACATACAGCAGAGATTGGAAGAGAGAAAAATACAAATCTGCACTAAGAAGATTCCTTCTTAAGCGTCTGTGTGTGTGTGTGTGTGTGTGTGTGTGTGTGTGTGTGTGTGTGTGTGTGTGTGTGTTTGTGACTGTATACAAGACTGAACAGTTGTTTTGATAATCTAAAAAAGCTCTTGTTCAACATGCACAATGCTTCCACGCGAGAACGCGCATAGCGCTGCACACACACTCACACGCACACGCACACGCACACGCACACTCACACTCACACTCACACACTCTCTGCTGGTCCCAGCTGTGGTGGCTTGATTTAGTGAGTGGGTCTGGCTCCCTAATCAAGAAAGAGAGCATACCAACCTGAACACACACACACACACACACACACACACACACACACACACACACACACACACGCACACACACACACACAGACTTGCATATACACACATGCATGTACACACACACACACACACACGCACGCACACACACGGCTGTAGAGGAATTGAGTATTCTCTTTAGTTAGCACACAACAGACTAGTCACAGACATGCTTTTAAAAGAAAGATCATTTTAGATTTGCGTTTAATTACCAGGTATACTGTTGTTATGGGGTTCCATTAATGCCAAAATGATGCAGCTGGATTTGTGTTTGTCGATGGCTATAGCGTCGGCTTTATACATTGCGTTGGTCATCGATTTGCGTTTCTCGTTGCCTATTGCGTTGGCTTCGTACAATGCGTTTCTTGTTGCCTATTGCGTTGGCTTTGCACGATGCGTTTCTCGTTGCCTATTGCGTTGGCTTTGTACAATGCGTTTCTCGTTGCCTATTGCGTTGGCTTTGTACAATGCGTTTGGAATTGCCTATTGCGTTGGCTTTGTACAATGCGTTTGGAATTGCCTATTGCGTTGGCTTTGTACGATGAGTGTGTCATTGCCTATTGCGTTGTCCTCTGTATTGACTATGCTGAGAGAAGTATTTAAACTCCAAAACGGTCAACTAGGTCACAAACGTAACAGACAACAGCGATGTAAACACATCACTAGTGGAAGGCTGTGTGTAACGATCAGCATAATCAATGCAAACAACAACACAATAGGCAAAGAGAAACACATTGTACAAAGCCAACACAATAGGCAATGAGAAACGCATCGTACAAAGCCAACACAATAGGCAAAGAGAAACACATTGTACAAAGCCAACACAATGGGCAACTACAAACGCAAATCAAGGACCAACGCAATGTATAAAGCCAACGCAATGTATAAAGCCAACGCAATAGCCAACGACAAACACAATGCCAGTTGCATAATGTTATGGGGTTCCATTAATGCCAAAATTATGCAACTGGCTTTGTGTTTGTCGTTGGCTATTGCGTTGGCTTTATATATTGCGTTGGTTGTTGATTTGCGTTTGTAGTTGCCTATTGCTTTGGCTTTGTACAATGTGAGTTGACCAACGCAATGTATAAAGCCAACGATATAGCCATCGACAAACACAAAGCCAGCTGCATAGTTATGCATTAATGGAACCCCTTACGTCGTAAGTGTGTGTGTGATGTGTGTGTGTGGGTGCGCATGCGTTTGCGTGTGCGTGTGTGTGTGTGGGTGTGTGCGAATGTTTGTGTTTGCTGGACCTCCATTGATTAATTTGTTTTGGGGATGATCAACCACTCACTGAGTTTGAATTGTAAATACTGTGTGTGTGTGTGTGTGTGTGTGTGTGCGTGTGTGTGTTGTGTGTGTGTACGTGCGTGTGTGTGAGTGAGAGAAAGTATGTATTCTCTGCTTTTCCCACATTGTCCTTGTGTGTGTGTGGGAGTGCATGTGTGTGTGAGTGTATGAGTGCTCGTGTGAGTGTGTGTGTGTGTGAGGCAGTAAATGTGTGAGTGTGAGTGTGAGTGTGTGACTGTGTGTGTGTGTGTGTGTGTGTGTGTGTGTGTGTGTGTGTGTGTGTGTGTGTGAGTGAGTGAGTGAGTGTGTGTGTGTGTGTGTGTGTGTGTGTGTGTGTGTGTGTGTGTGTGTGTGAGTGAGTGTGTGTGTGTGTGTGTGTGTGTGTGTGTGTGAGTGTGTGTGTGTGTGTGTGAGAGGCAGCGTGTGTGTGTGTGTGTGTGTGTGAGAGGCAGCGTGTGTGTGTGTGTGTGTGTGAGTGTGTGTCTCAGTGTATGTAAGAGTGAGTGAGTGAGTGTGTGTGTGTGTGAGAGGCAGCGTGTGTGTGAGTGTGTGTGTGTGTGTCTCATGAGGTTACCATCTCTACTCATGCTGTCTGTTTGGATTTTCTTTGAGAAAAGCGCCTCTCACTTTTATCTTGAAAAATGTGTCAGTCGGGAATGATCTGGGAAGTCACTGGAGAAAGGAGGGGGGGGGGACTCAAGGAGACGAGAGTGGAAGAGAAGAAGAGAGGGAGAAAGAAAGGGACATGAGATGTGAACCTTTAAAATGAGAGAAGGAACAGAAGAAAAAAGAATAGAAAAATCAGGAGTGAAATAGACAGTGGCACAGCGACAGAAAAGAGGAACATGGGAGTTTGTGAAAAGAGTTGGCGGTCCCAGGTAACGGTCATAGTAGTTTGCTGGCACATAGTAGGAGAACCTAGTGGTGAGGAAGAGGAAGGGTGAGGAAGAGTGCTTTGTCATGCAGCCAAATAACAAGGGATTTATTTCAAAGAAGAATATATAGAGAAAAAAAACCCACATGAAATACAGCAGTGCTTTAGAACACAACCCCGGGGGGGCGCCCCCCGCCCCTGTTTTTCCCTTAGTTATCCCTTTGTTGTAACCAATACTTTACATTTTCTCTTTAAAATGCTTTAGTTATCCCTTTGTTGGAATACTTACAATCATTTAGCAGAGACTTTTATCCATAGTGCTTTCAATAAGAGAAGGTAAAATCACAAGTCAGGTCAATAAGTGCATCCCTGACCTGATCACCCAGATGAGAGCTAAGTGCTTCATGAAACAGCTTCACTGTCCTAGATAGATTTGGCGCCTGTTGCTGGCCTTGTTTTAGAACGTTTGCGTGCGTCTAGATCTATAGATCTGGTTTGTGTTGTAGTGCCGTGGCTGCGCTCCGTCATATAGTAGCCTGTTAGACAGGCACGGCTCAGCATGGTCTGAACTGGGTCAGCGTGGAACCCTAAAGGGTAATATAGCCTGCTAGACAGGCACGGCTCAGCATGGTCTGGCCTGGGTCAGCGTGGAACCCTAAAGGGTAATATAGCCTGTTAGACAGGCACGGCTCAGCATGGTCTGGGTCAGCATGGAACCCTAAAGGGTAATATAGCCTGTTAGACAGGCACGGCTCAGCATGGTCTGGGTCAGCATGGAACCCTAAAGGGTAATATAGCCTGCTAGACAGGCACGGCTCAGCATGGCCTGGGTCAGCATGGAACCCTAAAGGGTAATATAGTAGCATGCTGGACAGCAGCCACCACCAAACACCTGAACTGGTGCTGGCTCTGCTCTGGCCTGGCTTTGGTACTAGGCTGGTTTGGGACAGTTTGGTCTGGTCTGGAACAGTCTGGTCTGGTCTGGCTTAGCCTGGGGTGCTTTGGTCTGGCTTGGCCTGGTTGTTTATCTGTTTAAGCTAATGAATGTAAAGAGAGGAACATCTAAAAGAGGAACATCTAAGAGAGGAGCATCAAAGAGAGGAACACCTAAAAGAGGAACATCTAAAAGAGGAACACCTAAAAGAGGAACACAAAAGAGAGGAACACCTAAAAGAGGAACACAAAAGAGAGGAACACCTAAAAGAGGAACACAAAAGAGAGGAACACCTAAAAGAGGAACATCTTAAAGAGGAACATCAAAGAGAGGAACACCTAAAAGAGGAACATCTAAAAGAGGAACATCTAAGAGAGGAACACCTAAAAGAGGAACACCTAAAAGAGGAACATCTTAAAGAGGAACATCAAAGAGAGGAACACCTAAAAGAGGAACACAAAAGAGAGGAACATCTAAGAGAGGAACATCTAAAAGAGGAACATCAAAGAGAGGAACACCTAAAAGAGGAACACAAAAGAGAGGAACACCTAAAAGAGGAACATCTTAAAGAGGAACATCAAAGAGAGGAACACCTAAAAGAGGAACATCTAAAAGAGGAACATCTAAGAGAGGAACATCTAAAAGAGGAAGATCTTAGAGAGGAACACCTAAAAGAGGAACATCTAAAAGAGAGGAACACCTAAGAAAGGAACATCTAAGAGCTTACATAGACAAACAGAGATAGACTACTACCTGCTGAGCCAAAGATCCCACCTGGAAACACCACCATTAGTGTGCCCTTGAGCAAGGCACTCAACCTAAAAATCGAATGTAAAATGAACAGCTAAGTCCCCACTGTTACTAGGCAGGACAAACGCGTTTTCAGTGTCACTGTTACTCAGCCACACTGTCTGGCACATCTCTCCCATTGTTTGATAGTGCAGCGCTTACTGTACTTACGTTATTCTGGCCTTCATAGTGTGTTAGTGTGTGCTTTGATAGTGCAGCGCTTACTGTACTTACGTTATACTGGCCTTCATAGTGTGTTAGTGTGTGCTTTGATAGTGCAGCGCTTACTGTACTTACGTTATACTGGCCTTCATAGTGTGTTAGTGTGTGCTTTGATAGTGGAGCGCTTACTGCACTACATTGTACTGGCTAGCCTACACGGAGTGTGTGCGTGTGTGTTTGTGTGCGTGAATGTGTGTGTATGTTACTCATGGAACTCTTACTGGCTAACCTACATAGGGTATGTATGTGTATGCGTGTGTGTGTGTGTGTGTGTGTGTGTGTGTGTGTGTGTGTGTGTGTGTTACTAGTGCAGCTTTAACTGGCTGGCCTAGATTGTGCAGTGCAGTGGACGTCACATAATCTTCTCCAGCTGCTTCTATCCTCCCTTTTTTCAATCTCTCTCTCTCTCTCTCTCGCTCTCGTTATCCTACACACACAATTTTGTCTCTTTATTTCTTTCTTTCTTTCTTTTACTCACACACACACTCTGAGCTCTTCAGCTCCTTCCCTCTAAGATGCAACGCGTTCAACTTTGTGGTCGGATCAATAATCAATATGTAAAAATAATCATTACGTTGGAAGGTGCTCTCTCTCTCTGTGATAGGAGACACTCTCTCTGTGATAGGAGACACTCTTTCTCTCTGTGATAGGAGACACTCTTTATGTGATAGGAGACACTCTGTCTCTCTGTGATAGGAGACACTCTCTCTCTCTGTGATAAGAGACTCTCTCTCTGTGATAAGAGACTCTCTCTCTGTGATAAGAGACTCTCTCTCTGTCCCCCCCTCTCTCTCTCTGTCCCCTTCACAAAACATCTTACTCTCTCTCTGTCCCCTTCTCTCAACATCTCTCTCTCTCTCTTTCTCTCTCTCTGCTATATAGACAGACAGATGCGCACAAGCACACACACACGCTAAAATACACTGCTTATATAGACAGATGCATACACACAGATTACATAGAGACACACACACATAGAAAATACAGGGATTACATGGTCATAGAGAGACATATGCACACACGCTCAAGGCTTATAGACAAACACACTAATGCGTGCACACACACACAATAAAGGGAGATTGAAAGCAGCCGCTGCCGTAGAGAAGGTAATCTCCAGAGCTGACTGAATGAGGACCTTTAAGCTCACTGTTTTACCAATACTTACAATTCATTGCTGGTTTGTAGAGATGGTTACGTCCAAACATGCAAACTAGATTTGAGCATGTGTGTGATGATAGCTGAGGACGCGTTCAAAACGAGTTGGCATGTTTAGAAGAAGGCAGGCTTTGGTGCGCATGCGTTGGTACAATTATATCTGACAGACGAAAGCGTTAGGAGGAATGCGTGCCCAAATTATGTGTATGTTTTGTATTTATGTTGAAATTCAATTGAAGGGCCTGATAAAAATTATTAGATAACTCTTCATCATTGGCCCACAGGCCTTCATCGGAAGAGCCTTGGACTATAGACTAGTTAGTATAAATTAATTAGACTATAGACTAGTTAATTTATATAAGTTAGGCTATAGACTAGTTAGTATAGATGAGTTAGACTATAGACTAGTTAGTGTATATGAATTAGACTAAAGACTAGTTAGTGTATATGAGTTTGACTATAGACTAGTTAGTGTATATGAGTTAGACTATAGACTAGTTAGTATAGATGAGTTAGACTATAGACTAGTTAGTGTAGATGAGTTAGACTATAGACTAGTTAGTCTAGATGAGTTAGACTATAGACTAGTTAGTGTATATGAGTTAGACTATAAACTAGTTGGTCTAGATGAGTTAGACTATAGACTAGTTAGTCTAGATGAGTTAGACTACAGACTAGTTAGTGTAGATGAGTTAGACTATAGACTAGGTACAAGTATACCAAGATGGTCAAAAGCAACCCCTTTGGAACAACGCAAATTAGTGATAGAACAGATACGTAAGCAAGAGGAAGCAGTAAGGAGCGCTAAAACTGTCTCACAATC
>JAPMUY010011071.1:30000-134380 GCA_026901105.3 Galaxias olidus | reverse complement strand
AAAAAAAAAAAAAAAAAAAAAAAAAAAAAAAAAAAAAAAAAAAAAAAAAAAAAAAAAAAAAAAAAAAAAAAAAAAAAAAAAAAAAAAAAAAAAAAAAAAAAAAAAAAAAAAAAAAAAAAAAAAAAAAAAAAAAAAAAAAAAAAAAAAAAAAAAAAAAAAAAAAAAAAAACTGTTTTTTTTTTTTTTTAAGCGGGCCTTGATGCGCCACGGGGATGGCTGCCTTTAAAGCCATAGGGCACGGGGAGGAAATTAGGTGTTGTAGTCTTCAAAAACGTGGAGAATGCTTACTATATAGGTTTCTCATTTGGCAAGTGCCGCTACGGTCCGCATGAGGCCCAATTAAAAATAATGCCAAACAGAACATTCAAAGCCCAGAGCATAGCCAGGGGGGACTCGAACTGTTCTACTCTACAGTTAAAAGACCGTTGTATCTTCGTAGCAGCCTGATCCATGCCGTCCCTTGGAGCGTCTCAAAGTCCAGCTCCCCAGCCTCTTCATCCCTCATTCATTTAGCCATGTGGCCTGGCGTGAGCCGCCTTTCAGGCCCTGTCGCATGGTAGGGCAGGGAGGAGGAAGATGGCGGACGTGTGTCCGTGTCGTACAATGTGTGTTTTTTTGTTAAAAAGGTAATAGATTCTCCACCACTGGAGATCACGTCAGGGGGTGGCTTTTAATTGTCTAGCTTTTTTTTCAGTTTTTTTTTGTGGCTACTGTCTCTTAATGCGTTTCCATTACCAGGGAAAGAGATTAGCACTACCTCGATTTAATGCACACGCGCACACACACACACAGACACACACACACACACACACACACACACACACATACACACACTCAAACACACACACACACACATAGGCCTCAGCGGAAAGCTCTCTCTATCTGTGTTTCCCTCTCCTCCTCTTTCTCTCTCTGTCTCTCTCTGTCTCTCTCTCTCTCTCTGTCTCACTCTCGCAAATAAAAACGAAATGTGATTGCTATGTCACCCCATTTGAAAAAAAAACATTAGCCCCTGCAGCAACAATACTCATGCATTTATACAAATAATTTACAAACGGTCCTGTTCCATCATATTGGTATGAGCTTACTGCACATGAGGGATGGTGTTGGCAAGCCATTATAATCATGGCAAAAACAGGTTGCACTGAGACCAGATCGTGTACTATCATAATCATCATTACTGTTGTGTCACCAACGCCACCCTACTAATCCACATAGATCTGGTGGGGGTCCATGTGCGTATATCTGTCAGGTGAATTGCACTTGTAATCCATTAGCAATTGGAAACGGGGGCTGGATCTGAGATAGGACTTGTTAGCGCATACAGTATTTGACCGATTTCAGGAATTCTGGCCCCCTGGGGAAACGTATATATGCTAAATTATCATATTATAATTATTTAATAAAGGCCTTAAAGCCTTTTGGATTCGTCCCCCTTTTTCCTCTCGGAAAACAACACTGTCATCTAAAACTGTGTGTGTGTTCGTGTGTGTGCATGCGTGCGTGCGTGCGTGCGTGCGTGCGTGCGTGCGTGTGTTTTTGGGGAGGGTGGTTACAGACGTGCAGGACAAGCCAGCGGAGTCTAAGTCCAGGTCCTATATCTGGACTCTCTCAGGTCCCAGTAAGCCAGGGTCAATACCCCCGAGGCAGAAACAGGGAGAGGGCCTGAACCCACGCGGTCCTCGGGGTTCAGACGTGGCTTCCTGCTCCGCGCCCTCCTCCCCTGACGTAGAGGCGACCACGTCGTGGGCCGTGGACGTGGGATCGGGTGGATCCCACTAGAAAGATCCGCCACAAGATGGCAGTGCACTCCACTGTAACCGTTTTTGGCGGCTTATCTTTTGCTTTTTTCTTTTCTTGGTGTTGTGTGTGTGTGCGCAACGTGACTGAATTGACTCTGGGAATTCCTCCATTAGAGGTTTAAGGAACGGAATATCATTATGGATCCGACGACGGCACTGATGATTGGGTTGGCGGTGGGGATAATGAGGACGAGGACGAGGAAGGCACACGGAGGGCGTCCGCATTAGCCACAAATTCCCATTAAGGGGGAGGCTGGGAGTTGACATTGTTGGAAGAAAGGGGCAAAGACTCAAAACAACACAAACAGCACACTCATGGCTCATGCAGGGGGCACAGATAGGCGCTTCGAATATGAACGCGCGACTGCGTCCCCTTTGACGAGGAGTCACACGGTGCACTATGACAAATGTGGACAACGTGTTCTCACCTAGGGGTCACGTGTCCACACGACACGCTGCGTGGTGCACAGCACGTCCAATGGCCTCTGTGTATGAAATTTGCTATGCAAACACGTCTGATCTGATTGGTTTGGATGTTGCCCTAGATTGACCATCTCGGCCGAGTGTCCCATGCAGCTGGAGGACTTCCCCATGGACGCTCACGCATGCCCTCTGAAGTTCGGAAGCTGTGAGTATTACATTTGATCATAAGGATACTCCACTTCCCCCGACATCTGTCTCTGTATTCTCCCCTGAGCGAAATGTTATAGTCGGGTACTATAAGGATACTATAAGGATAAGGACGCTCTTCTGTCACTGAATTCTCCCCTGAGAGAATGTTATAGGGAGGTAGTATAAGGATACTATAAGGAAACTATAAGGACAAGGATACCCTTCTGTTACTGTATTCTCACATATGTTATAGTCAGACCTCCTCAGAAGGATACCCTTCTGCCACTGTATTCTCCCCTGAGTGAAGGCTACGATCAACACCATTACGGCATTAATGCTATTTATGTTAAGCTATTTATCCTGCCAAGTCGACATCTTATGTGCCCTCATTAGTAGCACAATTACAACTTCGGTTTATCCTTAATTCCACTAATTGATTGACAGGTCGGTTGACCACGGGGTAATTATAGTACAAAGCGGGGCCTGCCCACAGGTTTCATTAGAGAGTTGACTTTAGGAGTTGAACAATTAACGAGACATGGAAACAGTTGGCTTCCCCGGGTGAGTCTGCCTCAGCCATACATTCAGGAGCCTAGATTATAGAGGGGCGTAGATTACACCCCCAACATCAAGAGCCTTATATAACCCACCAATTAATAGCACACACCCATATCTGCAACCCCCCACCCCAATGTCCAACACAAACCTACGCCCTTGCATACATGTATGTATTCGTTCATCCACTGAACCAGAGACAGGCGAACGGGCACGTGAAACAGTGAGTGTACCCTGACCCGACCTCCAGCTCATCTCGTTAGAAGTTTGACCTGGGTTCTAAGCCTGGTCAGAGCCTCCACAGCTATGTATGGCCCTGGGCCTGTTTAGAATAGCTGGGAGGTCCACGGACGACTCGGCTGGGCGTGACGGGCTTCGGGCGGGCCGTATCGCCGCGGGCCACGTGCGCGCGGCGCGATTAAGACGGTCAAGGATCAGCGGCTCATCCGTTTAGTCTGGGATCACCCGAGGTGTTGCATTTGGCCCCGGGGGGGGGGGGGGGGGGGGGAGCTGGAGATGTATGTGTCTGTAGGTCTTTACGAACGGTGTCTTGAAGTGCCTGTGAGCCTTTACGAAAGGTGGGCATGGAGCCTGAAGTGATGGAGCACATTGCATGATCTGGAAGAATGCCAAACAAGCACGGCCGTGTGTGTTTTCGACACGCAACACTGCAAGTTCACGCACAGAGGAAATCCCTGAGTGAAGCCATCTGAGATTAGCTACGAGGGTAGAACTCGGTGGGGAAACAGAGAGTTGCTCTTGTTTTGAATGTGGTTGCTTGCTGTTGAATTGGACCTTAAACACAACCTTCCTGGTCTTGAGGGATTTTCGTTTCCACGGCGCAGGTCGCTTTCTGCCGCGCTCACTCACCCATTCAGTCCTCCGCTTCCTTCCTTCCTCCCGCCCTCCCTCCCTCCCTCCCTCCCTCCCTCCCTCCGTATGTCCCAGATTCCGATGCAGATTGCCCAAGATGTGCTGATATAGACGGCACAGCTATAGTCTCTTTGCTGAGAAGCACACACAGGTGGCCCCTCCTGTCTGCCGAACTGCCACTGTCTCTCCACGACTGCATAATGAAATCCCGGACGGTCATAATCCTTCGCTCCCGACCTTAACGTCTTCAAGAAATAAAGCCCTGGCCTTTGCTTCATCAGACTCTGCACTGTGTGCGTCTCCTCCTAATGCCTATGGAGAAAAGATGCCAAGTGCACTGGAGATTTGGTACAAACCAACCAGGCAATTTTTCCCAGGCCTCTTCTTTAATGGGAAAAGATTCCAAACAGACATATGTGCGTGTGCTATCACAAACACAGGCCACATTTTCAGAAAGGGATGTGTATTGGATTTCTCTTAATTTCCCATGGCAACGTGGATGATTTTTTTTTCTTTTTCTCAATGCTTCAATTTGGGCCTACTGCAGAGTAGCTCTAACACACGGTTGCTTAGCAACTACAGTACACATCAGAGCCCGACATTCATTGTCTAAACAGTATGATGTATTTTGCCCACCTATTTGCATGTTTGACCCTGAGTGCTTTTATTTTGATTCGTAACAAAGAAAAGGCCTTTCGTGAGACATAGCACGGACTACTTTTTAAAATATCTGTTGTTTTAGCTGCAGAAAGATACATTGTCAAGGGGGGGCTGAGGCAGAGGCTCTGGCTCCCCGACATAATTATTTTTCTCTCTCCTTTTAAAAAAAAAGAAAGCATAACATAAAATGGAACATCAATAAAATGAAGTAGGCAGTGGGGCCTTGAAAAAGAATGACTCATTCGATCAATCTCAAATTCTCTTTCTTTCATGACGGGTTCCCTCCGATCTCCTCTCTCACTCGCTCTCTCTCTCTCTCTCTCTCAGGACCCTACAGCTCATCTATTTTCCCTCGTTCTCATCTATTTCTTTCATTTCCCCCCCCCCCTCTCCTCTGCTTTCTTTCTCTTGTTCTTATTCTTCATGTTCTGTATTGTCTTTCACACACAGACACCGTAAAAAGATCGGCAGAATCTCCAGTCATTCCGCCACTCTTCCTCTGCGGTCGAATAAACAGACCGATTTGTTCATTTGCGTGCCCTCCCATTACTCTCTCAATGTTTTTTATGGGGCCAAATTACAAGGAGGCTCCATGTGCCATCACCTCTGGAACAAGACCTCCTCAAGGTCACATTCTCACATTTCGTGTGTGTGTGTGTGTGTGTGTGTGTGTGTGTGTGTGCGTGTAAGCAGTGGTCTCACAATGAGAAGAGCAGTATGTGCCCATACCTTGCTAGTTCAGGTCACTCCTGTTAGTGAAGCATTGTTCGAGGCAGAACTATTATTGAGTTACCGTGCCTAAACGGTCCAGTCCAGTTCTACTTGTTACTCCAGTGTGAAAAGGCTTATCCTCTCCAAACATTTAAGGAAATGTGGTTTTGATCACTGTATAATCCATTAATAACAATAATGTGTCTTGGAAAGGTTTCCAAATAATATGTTTGATCGACGCATGGAGGTCGTTGGCAGTGGAGGCCTACACCCAAGACAGGTGTGCTTTCATGCACGAGTCCAGCAGTCTAACTGCTGCTCACACACCACACACACCCTCTGTGGAAGCTGAGCCTTTTGTGGCAATGAGTCCCCAGACAGCAAACAGAGTATGTTAAAACGGATGTGATCGCATCTATTACCACTGTCTTCAGCAAGAGACAAACACAGAAATAGCCTGTTTCGAACTGTGCAAATCCACAGGCAAACTAAAAAGCAGCAACATTTCCGAGCAGTGCGTAGGATTTTCTTTGACACCGCTCGGGGCTTCTTGTGTAAGATAAAATAAATGATGGCAATCTCACTGTCCTGGTTTGTATTGCACGTATCTGTTATTTTGTCATGTGTCTCTGTAACTGGCTTGTATCACAGTACAAGTGCATGAGCCCACTGCGTAAACATAGGGGCCCATGTTAGTAGTCGTGCTCATCATAGTGACTAATTGAAGTTTATGGAACCGAAACAGCAAGTGTCTGCATTTCAAATGTTCCTTTCTTACCTATGTTTGTAACTGTCGCTACTAGTGATAGTTATTCACGCCAGATACCGTGCTGTCTGCAAGCCTTGATTCCAGAGCAAAAGTGAAACTGGTGACGTGAGACGACATTTTGAATAACCCCATCATAATGAGATCGTCCGCATGCATGACATGGGTTTCGGCACACGTTGAACTTTCCGTGGTCTGAAAAGGTCAAGGTTTTCCATAATCAGCAGATCTATACAGACTGTGAATGGAAGATTGTGTCCTCTCCGATTTTTGTTTGTTTCAACTTGTATTAATATTTTAATGTTGTATCTTTTGTCATGTGATCTCAAGGCCGGTTGTAGTGCTTTGCGATTGTTATTCCCCATGTAAAGCTCACTACGAATGAAATGCCTTGTTATGTATTTGATTGGGCCTCAATGGCCCATCCTGGGAGTTGAAAGGTCGTCTTTAAGGTGACGCCGCTTGGATTTCTTTGTTGAGTGTGGTATTAAACACCCAGTGGAAGCTGCACCACAGGAGCTGACTGGATAAGCCTGTTTGAAGTGCTTAGTAACAGCATTTTGCACGTGTGTGTATGTGTATGTGTGTCTGTGTGTATGCGTGTTCATGGAAGCCAGAGTCTCTATGTGATTATGCGAGTGTGTGTGTATGTCTCTCTCTGTGTCGCTTTTGTATGTGTGCCAGCCTGCCTTATTCTTGGGCGTTTGTGTGGAATTTTTGGTAAGCATCTATGTCTGGGACATTGGATGACCTTTTCAAACTGTGCTAAATAATAAGGTTAGCAAAGGGAACACATGTTATTCTCGGAGAGGTAAATCGTTTGCAACACGCAGCCTAACTCGACCTGCACATGATTGAACGCACACAGGACTGCTTGCTGACCAGCAGCAATGAAGAAAACATGAACAGACTTGGGTAATAGCGTAGATATTTTGACACTCAAATGTTTGTACAGTGTTAACATTTTGGAGGCTGCTCGTGAGAATTTGCCACCAAACAAAAGAACGAGAAGGGAAAGGCGCAGGAAAGGTTTGTGCACTATTATTACTACGTGATTAGGATTATTATAATCATGATTATAATTGTGATTGTGATTATTGGTGTTTGTTGTTGACGCTGTTGTTTTTATTGCGGACGCTGACGTTTCCCCCCTTCCTTCCTCCCTCCCCGTCAGACGCCTACCCGGTGTCGGAGGTGGTGTACACCTGGACCACGGACGCCACCACGTCGGTGGTGGTGGCGGAGGACGGCTCGCGGCTCAACCAGTACCACCTCATCGGTCTGACGGCCGGCATGGAGGACATCCACACCAGCCGAGGTGACGCGCTCCGCGGGGTTACGCCCCTTAGGCCGCCGACTGGCCACCGCACGTTTAGGTGTGGGGGGGCCCCGTGGGGGGTTTGCAGTGGGGCCTTGTGGCGTCATTAAGTCCCTTTCGACCCTTAGCCCAAAGTTCACCACCTTTCTAACTTTTGACGTGTCAGCTTGACTGAACCGTGGAGACGCTGTCTAAACTGGGTACGTATACAAACGAGGGAGGGGGGGGGGGGGGTTAGGCGATACAATGTTTAACATGGAAAGATAGAATTATGATCGGCCAAAGACACAATACCAACACACCAGAGAAGGAAGAACCAGAGTGCACCAGGGAAGGACCCATCATGGAGAAGACACCCCCGTGAGAAGAGATGCTCCTGTCCCCTACAGAGCCAGTGGACGGAGGGGCCTTGGCGGTGCAGTCAAACAACACTTATACCCCCGGGGCCGGAACTCGCTGAGAGTCGGGGGGTTAATCCCCCGCCGACTGGCCGCTTGTTTTTTTTTTGCATAAGAAGATGACATCACAGATCCCCCGCAGGGGATTGGACGCTCTGGTGATGCCACGGGCTGGATGAAAGGCATCTGCTTAATACCCTTATGTAAGAGGCCAAACTGGAGTACAATTCGGGGCCTGCCGACCACGCAAAATGGTTATTAACAGAAGTGTGGATGCCGCCCTCCTCCTCCCTTCCCCCTCCCCCTCTCTGCATGGGTGATACTAGGTTCTGGGACGTACCATCTTTCACGACCCGCCGTGCCCCCCCCCCCCCCCCCGATACAAAAGGAGGTGTCGGAGGCGGGGCGGGGTGTGTGTGGGGGGGGGGGGGGGGGAATCCGCACACCCCGTCTGGGCTAAAGGCCCGCGTCTCTTTGGAGCTCCGTGACCTCGATTCTGAGAGATGAGGGGCGGCGGGTGAAATGTTGTAGTTCTTGAATTAGCGCAGGGCTCCTAATCTGCAGGAGAACAATCCTCTAGCGCCTAAATGAGGAGGAGATTAGCAGGGATCACGGTTTAAGGGCTGCGCTGCAAGCCTTGTCAGAACGCTCGAATTAGAAGTCACACCAAAAATACGCACACGCACGCCCGATACACATACATACACAGACACGAGATACACACTTTCAACCTCTAAAAGTTACATAGTGAGGACATACTCTTAAAGAAAAAAGGATTTGCACTGCTGGAGTACTTTGAATACTTTGAGTACTTTGAATACTTTTAAACACGTCTTGATCCACCCGACTCTGTTTCAAAACGAATCCATGCCTCTTCGTTCGCAAGCAACACAACATTTGTCTGTCCAAACAGTTCTGGCTCCGCTACTCACCAGTTGACCAACATGGCCGCGTTGTTGTCCGAAATGAAAGGCAGTTCCCCGCAGACGCTCCGGAATCCTTGCAGCAGTAAAATCCACCGGACGTACATGTTCATTCCTCCGCGAGTCTCATCGGGCTCCATGCATCAAAGGCAAAATAATAATACCAAAAACAAAAGAAAACAGCGACGTCCCAGGTTGACCCCGGTTGGGGTGGCTTGGTCCGGGCAGAGCGGCGGCAGGGTGGCAGGCAGTCATGGGGCCGTAAACGGGCCCGGGAGGAGCAGCCGGCGAGCGGGAGCTGGTGCTGGCATGGCGGTGGCTCTTTGCCCCCCAAAAAAACAAGGCTGGTCGGACCCAGGAACCGTCGACTTCCCACGGGGCGACTGGTTCAGCCCCCCTCCATCCCCACCGGCTTGAGCTCTGTGATTAGCGGTAGTGGGTGTCTCTCTGCAGACTGGAGATCCTCTGAGAGAGTGTGGGTGTGTGTAAAGCGGAGGGACAGTGTGTACGGCGTGCGTGTGTGTGTGTGTGTGTGAGAGAGAGAGAGAGAGAGAGAGAGAGAGAGAGAGAGAGAGAGGGAGGGAGAGAGTGAGAGTGCGACCGGAGCAGATCGGAGTGGGCAGGACACTGAGAGGCTTTCCCGGGCCGCGCTGATGGCAGGATGCAGATTGTGACAGGGGATTAGTGAGATTCAAAAATCCGATTTTGCCCGGAGAAAGCAGCAGGCATCAGTGGATTTTCTGTAGTTTATCAGAGCCACCAGTGAGAAGCGAGAGAGAGAGAGAGAGAGAGAGAGAGAGAGAGAGAGAGAGAGAGAGAGAGAGAGAGAGAGAGAGAGAGAGAGAGAGAGAGAGAGAGAGAGAATGAGAGAGGGATTTTCCCCCTTATTTTTTAAAGCTTCAAATACAATCTTTGCTAGGTTAACAGGGCAGTGTTTTTTTTCATCTCCCATCTCACTGTCCCTCTTTTGCATGTAAAGAATAACTGCATGACACAACTGTCACATTATTAAGATACTCATATATTATAATATATATTTTTAGATGGTATCCTCAGTATTTGACAGTATTATGTCATTAAAGGCAAAACCTTATTCACATTAAACTAAATGACATATTCTGGTTTATTTTCCCATATATCCATTACAGTAAAGGAAATAATGTCTTGCTTTTTTATCATTTAATATGTGTGTCGAGTGTGTGTGCTGATGTGTCTAACCACAAGCTATTAGTGACTAGGTTGTAATACTCTTTCCACTTTGGCAGGGAGGCAATCCTATCTATCCTATCAGAACTGTATGCTCAGCCAACCTTTGCATGAGTCACATCCAATACTCTTCATGTCTCAACTGCATGCGTATTACACTTGTTTATACTATGGTCCGATCTCGTCCGCACAGGACAGTATACGGTCATGATGGCCCACTTTTACTTGAAGAGGAAGATTGGCTACTTCGTCATTCAGACCTACATGCCCTGTTTCATGACCGTCATCCTCTCCCAGGTGTCCTTCTGGCTCAATCGAGAGTCTGTGCCTGCCAGGACTGTCTTTGGTAAGCGTTAATTAAATCGATGCTTGGTTCCTGTCATGGGACAAATTATGAAACAATCAAATACATAATCAATCAAATATAATAACAAAATCTGTTTATTTGAGGGGTGCGTCATTTGCCATTATTGGAAGGCTCTTTCACAGATCTCATTGTCCACTATATGCCGTAGTTTTATGAACGCAGGACCCCTAAAACACATTTACACAAAAAGCTGAAAAAAGTTAGTTTTTCTTGTAAAGTTATCATTTTCTTCAGCAGCTAACTTTCAATGTGCAGCAATCTAAAATTAACACTGCGACTTCATGCTGCATTTTTCTTACTTTGATTATATATTTATTTTTATTCTATTTTTCGAAAAGGTGTTGTGTCATTGTTTTTTTTTTAGATAACACACACCTCACCGATTGGGACCAGTTTTGACGGACACGTAATTTATATAAAACATAAATACTCATCCGGTTGCTAATGGATCTGCCAACCAACGCTCACAGGGAACAAAGCCCCCACTTCCTGTTTACATTTCCTGTTTCTCCGTCTCAGGGGTCACCACGGTGCTCACCATGACAACCCTCAGTATCAGCGCTCGCAACTCACTGCCCAAGGTGGCCTACGCCACGGCCATGGACTGGTTCATCGCCGTGTGCTACGCCTTCGTCTTCTCGGCCCTCATAGAGTTTGCCACTGTTAACTACTTTACCAAGAGGAGCTGGGCCTGGGACGGAAAGAAAGCCATGGAGGCTCAGCACCCTAAGGTGATCATATAATATAAATCAGACTTTCTTATGATACATCATCATCATCATCATCATCATCAGTGATGATTATGATACATATAATAATAATAATAATAATAATAATAATAATAATAATAATAATAAAAGGTACATTCAGAGCTCCGGAGACACTTATTAATGTCTCCGAAAGGTCTGCTTAGTTTACAGATTTACTCTATGGGTAACCAATCATCTATTACCGGCAGTAGATTACACCGCGGCAGAATATGATACATGTTTCTTTGCTTACTGACAGATGTGTCATTTCCTTATAATAAAGTATATGATACATGTATCTATGCTTACTGACAGATGTGTAATTTCCTTATAATAAAGTATACGATACATGTATCTATGCTTACTGACAGACAGTCATTTCCTTATAATAAAAAGAATGCATACCTCATGTGTCATGTGCAGAAGAGGGACCCCCTGGTGCTGTCAAAGAAGCCCAACAACGTGTGCCTGGCGGGCGTCAACTACACGCCCAACATCACCAAGGACCTGGGCATCTCCACCATCTCCAACAGCACGTCCGTTCAGCTGCGGTCGTCCGAGACCAAGGTGCCGGACCCAAAGAAGACCTACAACAGCGTGAGCAAGATCGACAAGATGTCCCGAATTGTGTTCCCCGTCCTCTTCGGGACGTTTAACCTGGTCTACTGGGCCACCTATCTCAATAGAGAACCCGTCATTAAGGGAGTGGTGTCCTCCACGTAATCACTGTTGACCTTTGCCCTACCGGAAAAAAAAAAGAAAAAAAAAAGAAAAAAAAACTGCTTCTAAAAAAACCTACATTTCCCATGATGGGGTTGGTTGCCCTCGCGTTGTACATCTTCTCCTACTGTTAGTTGCATGCCGCCCTGTAATCTACTGTGGCCCTCTTGTTTGTCTTGACCCCATGGAACCCTGACCTTGTATCGCCTTTAGAGCCTTGATAAACCCCGCTCTGCTTCTCAGGTGTTGCAAACCGAAGGACATTTTTTAAGAGTATTAAAAAAAACAGGTCGTAGCATCAGTTCCGTTTACATTTTCCTGGGGAACGGCCAGCTTCGAAAGACAGTGAAGGACTGTTGATATGCAAAAGTTTCGCAGTTCAAACAAAGTTTCTGGGACTTGAAGCATGAAAAAGAACAATCTGTCCTGAGATACTATGTTGCAGCCGAACCAACATTGACGCAAACTTGAAAACTTCTCCTTCCCCTTTCATATTCACTGTGGGAGCTGAAAAGCTCAAACTACCATCGTTATAGTTGATGCGCATGGCATTATGACTGATTTGCCACAAGCCTACATGCGAGATGCCTACATCTTCAAGGGACTACAGCAATTACACCAGGTGTTTTAATCAGATCTGTATGCACATACAAAAAAACACATTTGCTCCATTCAAGTTGAAATACAAGTGGCTCAAGACAGAGAATGAAATGCAAATACTATCCACAGTCACATCCACGATGTGAAAACCAGACAAAGACTCATGGGAATGTAGTCTACATTATGCCGACGCTCGCGACAGGTCTTTGCTACATTCATACTGAGAATAGGTCAACGAAAACCTTGCATTAGAAATTAGTCCATGAGACCTTCTTTGGGGAGTCTAAATGATACAACTCTTTCTAAAGCTATTTAGGATTTTGTCTACACAATGAGTAGCCTACTTAGGATGTTACTTAGGTGAGAACTTTGACAGGTAGAATCTGAACACTATTTCAGTTTTTACAAAACATACAAAGTACCTGGTTATCCTTAAAGTGCATTAAATATCATTCCATACATTTAAACCATGTCTATTTCATTAACCATTTAGATTTTTGATCTGTTTGATTAAAATATTAGAGTAGTTAATCTATTTTTCTTTTTACTTGGAAATGGAATAGTAACACAAGTATCTTGATGTACAGTTTCAGTTCCATTAAAGAATTGTAAATATATAATAGGGAATTAAGAAAACGATTAATTGAGACTGGCATCTAAAACCAGTGACAAGCCATGGGAAATCGGAATAAGGACTTTCCCTGCTTGGTTGGCTCGATTAAGAGTCCGTTGATTTGTTCCTCTCAAGGATGTTATGTTTGCTGTATTTGTGCGATTTTATGTAAGATCAACAAGCACTTTCTGCTAGACAGTGTAGGCTACCCTCAGAATTCACCTTTTAATCAATTTTACTCTATCCTCATCAACTCAGTTAAACCTTTCGGCATCACAACGTCAACGCATTTCCTGTGTACGGAATCAGTTATGCGGGACGCGGGACGAGTCTTGCTGGATTACGGACAGATAGCTAGCGCGGCCCTGTTGCTAACAGATGACAGATTTTTTTGCTCCCATCAGTCACTGTGGCTGACACATCTGCCATACATCTGTTTGAAAAGGATTTAGTTCCGCTTAAGTTGCTTTTCCATTCAGGAAGTCTACTATTTCTCCTTCCAATTTAAGCCCTAACTGATGACAAATGGCTATGTTCCTATGAGGCGGACAGCTGGGCCGTGTTTGTGACAATTTTAGGATTGCTGCATCGTATCAAGAGATAGACCATGGGTGTCTGTGGGTGTGTGCAAGTAGCAAGCATACAATATGCATGAGACTAAACCCAGCCATTAGCTTTTATCATTGTTAATGTCATTATTACTTTATTACTCTCCTATAATATATAAAAAAGGTTTATCTACGTGAGCTATTTTTTTATTATTACAATGCATCTGTTTTAGATTGATCAATGTACTAATTTAAATTTTATTGCATCATTTGAATCCAATAAACCATGATGAAATGCAATGTTTCTGTGTCAATCAACAACCCATGTGAAGACCTATCGTTATTTTAAAACAATTGAATTCTTGTGAGTTTAATTTTACATTTTGGCAAAAAATTCTTGAAATGTTTGTATTTATCTGAAAGTTGGACCATATGTAATGCAATCTCTATTTTTATCTTACTCACTTAGGCCTACTGTTTCTCTCTATTCTATTTGCTTTTCTGTCTACTTCGCATCCCAGGTTTTGCACGTGCGATACCATTAATGTTGTGTTCTGAGTAGATTATATTCTGTCCTCAGGAGATTAATCCGCGGTTACAGTAGTACAATTGCACTGGCAATATATCGGTGCCTGCTATACTACTTATTACCACTAGGCGGTAGTCTGGCATCTTCAGCTTCTCCCTTTTTTTGACCAACAGGTATCGTTCCTTGATAAAGCGTGCTTTGAGACAAAATTACCATTACTGTGTACTTGGACCTACAAATGTTTTCCCTACATACGTATTAAACAACGTTTTCATGTCAATACATACATTTTATATGTTTTCAATACAGCTCGAATTAAAGATGAACGAATAAAGCCAAATTAATTTGAAGATATGAGACCGTGATACTTAATGCGCAAAAACAGGCTATTGCTGCCTTACTCTGAAGTTATTGTATCTCATTAAGGTGTTTTTCCGAAAAATAACCTGCGTAGTAGCCAGCATTTAAACTCAGGATTTAGGCTGACTCATTATCCTGGACTATGAATGCAAGGCAAAGAAGCCCACAGACGCTCCTTTTTCACGTGCACGGTGTGCTCATGCACGAACATCATCGTGTCTGTGTTTAAACTCGTAGTGTGTGCTCCGAGTGGGAGGAGGTAGAGTGTGCAGTCTAAGGCATAGATCACTCATGGGCAATAAAGATCTGTTCTTATTTCTGCGATTTTGCGCACTGAACAATTGCAGTTTGTTATGCACGGAATTAAATGGCTAAATTGGATGAAAGTGTTCTAAAACAAGGATAAAGACCTACCTTTGCATTACGGCGGGCTCCCGAAGGAATAGACAACATCAACATCTCCTTTTTTATCATTTGGCATAAAAATGACAACCAAGTTTCTGGTTCTTCTCTTTCTTCTGGAGGTTCAGCGTGCTCGGTAAGTCTTTCGCACTTCATTGAAACCAGGAATCACCATGTTGAAATGTAACCATTACTTGAAAAGTTCAGTAGTTAGCACATATAGGTAAATAGTAGGCACACAACATAATACATTATTTTTAAAGGGCATTCATTTTTTGCACTCAATCTACCCCTAGACTTCACGCAGCTTTTTAAACCACAAAGCATTAGCATAATATTTTACATGCCATTTGAGGAGGCTTAATACTCATTAGGAATTCCTGTCATCTAAGTAGTCTGGATTTAATTTAAGTGCTAATTGCATAGGTGATGTTTTAGTCTATTCCAAATGTATGTGGTTTATATCGATAGCCTTGATACAAATTACCTCTCGTTATTACAGTAGCGATCAACGGATATACACAGATGATTATGAAGACCAGGATGTCTCTGTCAATCAAGTTCTCGCACCTAAAAACTACCAAGCCGATGCCACGCAAATATTGAATAACTTACTGAAGGACTACGACAAGACCTTACGGCCAGATATTGGGGGTAAGTAGCATTTCTAAAAGCCGTTTGCTGTGTATCACTTAGGGTCACTGGGTCAGTGCAACTTTGGGGAGCATTGCGTTGAACACTTAGGCACTGACCATGGTTCTGAAAGTACGTTATAGGTTGAAAGGCCACCATGTAGACCTGCAGTTAAGGTTACGGGTTTCCACATTCTAGCAATACACAACAAGGCTGGCTACACAAAATTAAAAGTGGACAGATGAAGGATAGGTTCACACATTTCCAAAAACACTCAGAAGACCTACTGGCAAAACTTTAGAGGCAACTTGGGACAGTTATAAAACAGTATTTATTATACATAGAAGTTATTTAAGTGATATTATCAAGCTCTTTGTTTTTTTTGTGGTAACTGTTATTGCATCAACTCGACAAGGTAACCCAGTTCATCCCTTCTAAAAACTGGGAATTCCCAGGGAGTCTAGCATTCCCTTCCCCTCCGTGATAAGGAATGACGTGTTAACAAAAAGACAAGCTTTCAAATAAAAATAAAAATATAAACCCACAAGACTTGATGACTAGTCAAAGACAGGTTGGAGACATGCACTAGGCTAACAAGCATAGCTTACATCCTGTGTGGGATTATTTTTGGTACCCCTTCGGCAGATATTTTAACATTAAACATATGGTTACATATTTTACCTTCTGAAAGCTGGTTCTCAGGTGTTTGAACTGTTGTGGACAACAACAATGTTGTTATTTTTGTTGATTATGATGCCGATGGACAAGGTGTGATAATGGTCAAAAGTGATGACTATGGTGATAATGGACAATTGTACTGGTTGTGTTTACGGTTGTATAGGTGTTGAAAGGATGATGTTGCCCCACTGCAATATGACATAGAAGGTCAATTCAGTTCAATTCAATTCCAGTCCATTCATTTCAATTCGATTCAATTCAATTCCATTCAATTCAACTCAATAAACATTATTCATTCCAAGGGGCAATCATCTAGTGTATGGCATCAAGGTAAGGTCCAAGTTCATCATTGCTATGTTTCTCACAAGTACAGGCAGTTCACTATTCTTTTAAAGTGCGTCAGGGCCAAAATATGACATGCATAACCTATATCAGACAGAAAAATAAACCTGCACCTCAGAGTGGCCTCAACATATAATAGTCGGAAACATCAGCTGACAGTTGGTTGGATGTTGATGGAGTCAATCTCTAGTCGGTTGCACTCACATGAGGAAGTGCTGCATTTTGTGGCCCTATTATGTCAGCTTCCTTTCGGGCTGCCAGGGGATCCCTGGTAAACTGGGTCAGGATCCATTACTCAGCAAGGCATCTAGCTCACACACGCAGACCACCCACTTTGAAATCTCCACAGTGGCAAAAAATATCACGGATTTGAGTAACATCTGCATTTCCCTCGGGGGGCAAAATTAAAGGAATTCAACCCACGCGGTCTCGCTGATTGAAAATCCTGACATCTGTGAAAGGGAGTCCCCCGCTGTCCAGGGTGAATTATTAGGCCGATTTATGTCTCAGATGGGGCTGATACAGCAAGATTCGACTGACTCTTACGTGAAGAGTTGTGGGGCGTAGCAGTGGAACAAGTCGGACACTTTAAGTCAGCCAGGCTTCACATACGATTGGTGCATATAGTACAAAAAATATGTAAAGGCCAACATGTACAAATATGTACGAAGTGTGGTGAAAAAAATAAAAAATAAACATTCACAGACCAAAGACCTATGGACCCGTAAACTAAATAGTCAAAAAGGAGACACATACATGCCGGTCACACAGCAGTCCACACAGCAGTCCACAAAGAATTGAACCACACCCTGTGGCCTTTAACAACCAGTGGACAGGGGGTGAAGTCTGGTGCTCTGCGATGCAGTAATGTAGTAGTCCTGCTCCACTCCTTCAGAATGACTTGGCCTGGCTAATTGGTGTCCAGCTGTCGTATGTAATCAGACGCCATTGTGTTGGCCAGCTGAAACTTCAGTGGATAGTGTCATGCCAATGCCAGACAGATTTTGAAACAGACAAAAAATGTGTGTGTGTGTGTGTGTGTGTGCACATATTGCACAGAAGCTGGTGGTTACACACAGATTGAAATGTGACAGTAGCATAGCACTATTACATGTGTTTGTGTATGTTTATAACCGCTTTGAGTGTTGCACTGTAATATATGCGTGTCATTGAGTATGGGCACGACGGGAAAACGATCTCCCTCACTTCGTTTTCATAAATGGATGCACTTCAGTGGTGGAAATTAATTACCCTGGCATTAGAGGAGTAGCTGAGAGGCACAGTATAATGAGGGGACATTCTGACAAAAGCCAGGTGCACTTACAGTTACAAACAAACCGTCCCTAAGACAATAGGGGCCTTGCAGTGTGTCTGTTTTTTATATTTCCCTGCTCGCACAGGGTGTCCCTGTCCACAAGATGCTGTAATTACAGACCAAATTCACGCAGAGGCCCCTGGTAAATTGGAATTGACGCTGGGATAATGTGGTTGTAGCTACCCTACAGATGCTTTGCATGGTCAGGCAGGGCAAAGGAAGCCCTCTTATTACTTCCTGTTTACACACACTCTGAGTTGACCACTGGTTCTGTAAACTGACCGCCAGCTTTCATATTTCCATACTGCAGCATGCATTAAAGAGTACTATCGGCGCGATCCGTTACACTGCAAAGGCGAGGGTTGCGTGGGCTCACTGAGAGGAAGTACAGAAAACTATTTTGGAACTATCTGTCGGCAGACATGGAGACGACGGTAAAACATCCACAACTGCGAGCTATTCCTTCAAACCGTCACTCTCTGCAACATGTTTTCCAAAGCAAAGGGAGTTTGGCCTACGAGCTATTCCTTCAAACCGTCACTCTCTGCAACATGTTTTCCAAAGCAAAGGGAGTTTGGCCTACGAGCTATTCCTTCAAACCGTCACTCCCTGCAACATGTTTTCCAAAGCAAAGGGAGTTTGGCCTACTTACGATCCTGTGTTTACATTTCCCCACACCAGTTCCTAAGTCAGGTTCAATCGACACCGCGAGGCAAGGTGCTCAGCCTAAGCCGTCAAATGGGATGCGTTTGGACTTTCACGACGTGCCTCCCTCAGCAAGTGCGCCATTACCTCCATTTCCCTCCCCAATTGAAGATCAAAGCGATGGCGCTGCATTGGAAAAGAATGGGGTGGGTGGAGAAGCTTTTGATGTTTCCTCCCTGTTTGGAATCCCGAGAAGAGGTGGTATTGTTCTACCCTACCTAGAGTTTCCTCTCCTATGACTCCGCGATGTTTTAAAAGACGGTTAGCGAGATGATTTTATAAAAAGAACTGTCTTTGATGAGTTTCGAAGACATAAAAAGTCCCACGCATCCCCCCCATTTTAGTTCTTAAGGGAGATTTCCTTCTAGTTCGACGGTTGGTGTTTTGCTGTCGCACCCAAAGAAAGCCCGTAGGGTTCCAAGTTCTGAGTTTCAGAAACGCACTTAGTATGGCAATAATTACAAATCAAAAAGCTGATTGTATTATTCTCAAGATCTGTAGTTGATTCTGTAGAGACCGGCTTGATTCACCCGCATACTTTGTGGAGCCTAAACCTGTGCCCCTTAACCAATCAGACTGCTGAGTGGCCCTGGGGTTGTCCTCGGTAATTACAGTAGCTCATAAACCCAGGTGTGATTGTCCCCCAAAAGGCCTGAGTCGCGCGCAATTATGCCATCCACACAAAGCATCCCATTTATTCAATCGCTAGTCCCCTAATGACTGTAAAGGGTTATAATGAGAGTCCCGTAGGTTATCCTACTTTTGAGTCCTCTACCGTTCGGGATTCAGGGATTGGGGATTTTTTTTTTTTTTTACTTTTACTTTCCTGATAGCTGGCGAGCTGGCGCACTTTGGGCATGACAGACCCTGCCACTTGAGAGGGCACCGCTGACAAGCTCACTGGATATTTTGAGGCCCTGGTCATGACATTTCATTAGCTCCCTTCTCTCAGTCCGGGAAGCTTAAGATTCCTCGGTCTAGACGGACTTATTTTTGTATCCTTTTGGATGAGCGAAAGCTCTCGTCTCTGACTCCTCACCTGGCATTTCATTCAAGCACCCGTGATCCTTTAATCTGGACGAGGTTTGCAGAGAAACTTTGATAGAGACGTTGCTCTCTCTAATGTCAGGTGTTTGAGGCTTTAGACTAGGGGTGGGACATGATTCTGATATGGTCCACGCCGAGAGAAGGGTGTTTGGATCCGTCAGGGTGTGTTTGTATATGCAGAACCAAGTTTCAGTATATGAATTTGATGCCAAGAAACATTGGAGATTTTGTTTACAGGCATTGGCAGTTTCCAGAGTAGCCTAGTCTAAACTTCAGCATCCAGAACCCGGCATGATGTTGTGTGTTTAACCTTGTAGTGTCTTCTTGCCTCCCACGTCTTCAGGTTAGGAGAAATGCTTTTTGAGTTTCCGAGTGGAATACCAATTATTGTTGATACACACAGAAAATAAAAACCTTTTTGGCAGCGGCTCATAGCAATTCTTTGATATAAGTTTGAAATCCTAAAAAATCGTAGAATGATAATGAAAGCTGCAGTCTAAGGTGGTTTCAGAGCCACTCTATCAACCATGCAATTTTTTTTTATCTCAATGGAGGACAGACTATCATATCCAACCTGGCGACAGACATCCCAGAGCTAGTGATGTCTGCGTTTGTGAGAGAAGAAGAGAGAGAGAGAGAGAGAGAGAGAGAGCAAAATGAGGCAGTGCACGCGCGAGGTTGTGAGCAGAGGATGTCGGTTGTTTTTAGAAATCAAACTGGAGAGGCAACATTCCCTTTCCTCCAACACCTACACAGTCATCCTCCTCCCTTCTCATTCCTGTCGGGTGAGTGATGCCTCTCTAAAGGTAAACTTAGCTCAGCAGCAGGTCAGTCGCAGCCACAACGAGAGGGAACCGGGTTTAAAAAAAAAACACGCAAAACTCTGGAGGGCCGAGTTGTAAACGATTGCTGAAACGGTTGATTTCTCTGAGCGATTGCGATTGCTTTTGTCAGCAAGGCGTGCTTTGTTTTGACAGGTTGCTCTGAAATCCACTTTGCTTTTGTTCCCCCCCGCACGTCGGACTCATACTCGGTCTGGCCATTCACTTTTTCCTTTTCAAAATCGAATGCATTGAGCTGTAGTGTGGGGATATTCAAGCTAAATACTGTCGGTTGGGAATTGACCGCCCACACACACTTACTTTACGGCAACTTGTACTGGTAATGACGACAAGGCCTTCTGTTATAATAGCTACCCTTTTTTTTCTCTCTCCCATCCACAGTAAATAACAGGAGAATATAGCGAATGGTAAGCATGGAGTTTTATAAAGTATAAAAGCACTTTGTAATCTCCTCTAACTTCCAACTCCAACAATCGCTTAGGATCGCATTTACGAAGGACTTAGCCCTTAGCAGTTTAGAACTATCGTTCCATTGTTTGGAGTTTAAATCCAAATCCGCCCTGGAGTTTGTTAGCACTTACACGCACAGATATATAAATGCTTATTGCTACCAGAAGCTATGATACCTGTCCATGATGATATACCTTAGAAAACATCTATTTTCAGAAGACTGCCTTAAAAGTCTTGTTGTTTTGATCCTTTCCCGAGGTTCTAAGAGCTTGGGGCAGACGCATTCGTCTTGTAGCATTCCTGGCCTTTGTAGTTTATAATTTCATCCTCCATCCTCCTCCACTAAGCCCCTCATTTGAAGTCTCTCCTCATTGTGCTCTAGCTGTACCCCTCGTCACGAGTGCCTGTGGATACGTCTTTTCAGGACATCTTAAGAGCATAGAAATGATAGAGGTTAAGATAAACACATCATGCATCTTACCAGGCTGGAAGTCCTCCCCCCCCCCCTCTCTCCACCACCAAATAAAGTGGAATGATATCATGCTGACAGACTTGACTCAAGGAGGGTTGAGAAGCTGGAGGGCCCTGGTGGAGAGGGGAGTGGGGTCAAGCGGTCAAGTGGGTAAATGGGACCAACGCTGCTGACAAGGGATAATTTGTCTCTCAGCCACAATGACAGGCTAACTGTGCGTAAAATGTCCCCCCTACCCCCACGCCCCGCACTCACACACACCAGAGGGGTCCCTTCTCGAAGCCTGTCTTGTGGGAGTTCAGTGATAATTACAGGAAAGCAAGAGATGGATCTGGTTTTCTGCGGGGCACTGCAGCCACGAGTAAAGGCAACCACAGAAAAGCACAGAGAATGTACTTGTCAAGGTGCCATCGCCGTGACAGATGGAGGTTTCTATACACTCGATACACTATATAGAATTGATAACAAATGCACATTCTTGCGACTGAGCTGTTGGCAAACGACATTGCTGCGGTTGCTACCGTTGTTCTATTTCTGAATGTTTTCGAACACTGCCTTGGTTGGGGGCACTTGTGGGCACTTCAATACTTTCTCTGAGGGGCCCTCGTAACATTCAATATCGGTATTTACGACGTTCGGTTCATTTCGTAAACAGCGGTGGTGCTAACCAAAGCAGGGATACAAAGCACTCCTGTTCACTGGGGTATAAAAGAGCAATATCAGACTGCTCCAAGTCATATGCTGATATCCCCACAAGCGACAGTAGCTCGCGGACCTGGGCCTTCCACGTTTTTCTAGCCCCGACAACTGGACGCCTGCCCAGGCACACGCACACAAAGGGCCGGGTGTTTTTTAATGCGAGCACAAGCACGTCACATAGACACGACGAAGGGCCGTTCATGTACAGGCGCGCTCGTGTTGTAACATTTCTCAAAAGGAAGTCATGGCAACGTCGAGTCCTCCCGTTTGGGAACACACGTTCCGTGGACGTTACAGTAGGCGGCGTTGTAATGAAAACAATCAGTCGCGTCCACGTGGCGGGAGGCTAATTCCAGTTAGGAAGAAGAATAAGAGTCTGCACTTAGTGCGCTTTGCCATATCAAGAGGTAATTGCCGCGTTGCTATGCCTCTGGGAAGGGCTAATGTGCCATGATAGAGCTGCCGCTGTTCAAGCGTGAGACCCGCCGTACGGCAACATCTTGTTACTGAGAGGACAGAATTCAGATGAAGCTGGAACCAAGCGTGAAATCTAGGCTATGAATTGTTCATGAGGTATTATTCAATAAACGCTGCGCTTTTGCGGGGGCGTCGATCACGTCCATTTACATTTCTGGGCCGGACGGACCGGTGGAACTCGCTCACCCTGTTTCCGCGTCGGCTGCCATGTTTCGGCCCATGAACGAGCGAACGGCCCCCGGATCAAGCGTGCCTGCGAAACAATTGGTTCGGGCGGTTCACTGGAGCCCCTTGCGCCAGACTTGTATCCCTGTCACCGTTGCCGGAGAGCTGACGGGTGTGTAGTCTTTAAGAAACACTGAAACTGACACGGCTAATGTCAGGAGAACAACACATTACACCGCGGGCAGTCAAACAGCGTCCAACAGACACAATAAATCTAAAGGCAAACTCTGCGGTCGGAATGTTTTGCCGGAGTCTGCTCGGGGGGTGCCAGACTGATGCGTGGGCAGGGGCTTTTGATTGCTCCATTGCTTCCAATGTTTCTAGGCCAGCCTTGTTATTTCAACCGCAATCTAAGTAACAAATCGTCTGTTCAATAATATCGAAGCCTGATTCCCCCCCCCCCCCCCTTCCTCCTCTCTCTCTTTTTCTTTTTGCAGTGAAACCAACTGTTATAGATGTCGGCATATATGTCAATAGCATCGGACCCGTGTCCTCCATCGATATGGTGAGTGATTGTACAGTCATCTTTTGCATCGCTCTCCTACACCCACACAACACTGACTCACACACTCACTCACACACTCACTCACTCACTCACTCACTCACTCACTCACTCACTCACACACACACACTCACGCCCTCACTCCCTCACTCCCTCACTCCCTCACTTACTCACTCACTCACTCACTCACTCACTCACTCACTCACTCACTCGAACGCACACACAAAACACACAAAGAGGAACAGTGTCTGCTTCATTTAGCCTGTCCTCGGCAGCGTGATACAAATAGATGAATCATCTTGACCGCCGGAGTCACTGTGTTGTTTTCGTGTCCATTGCCGTTCCCCGCTTCGACTGGACTACTTCAGCAAATATGCCAAGTGTATTTGGGAGCTGGGTGGACAGAAATAAAAGCTACTTCTCCGAGAGACCCAACACAATGCCATTCGATATTCATACCCTTGGGAAGTAGTGCAATGGCATTTAAGCGTCCCATTCTGAGAAGAAGAAAAAAAAACGTTTGCCTGTAATGCCACGGAGAATGTCGACCTTAAAGCGTTTGGGGTATTTCATCTAACCATTTAGATAACTAATCCTATTTGGGAGGAAAAAAATGATTCCTATTGATCTGAAGCACTAGTGTGTTGTCGTGCGGTATCACTGTCAGTCCGACTGCTCGGCGGGTCTGGAGGCCCACAGTCGCGGGAGGCGCGTGGAACAGCCATGCTGAAACGTTCTCGGGTCTAGTAGGTCACTGGGACATCGCTCCGGGATCAACTTTGTTTCCCAAGAGACCCCCCCCCACCCCCCGCCCCCCGCCTTGCACCCCCCGTCGGCTCCAGAGTCCTCCTCCAACACCGCCTCACGACCCTCGTCCGTGACATTTCAGTCGTTTCTCTCCGACAGGCCGCTACGAGCCCCCTGCTACATGCGCTGCGGCTGGGAGATGGCCTCCGGTGGCGCACGCGCGCTCCCACCCCGCCACCTAGGCCCGCTCCCTGGAAATGTTACAGCCCAGAGAAAAAGGGAGAAAGACACAAACACACACACACACACACACACACACACACACACACACACACACACGGTTCAGATCCGCAGCTCGCTCTCCCGGCCGTCACGGTTGGCTGGGCACGGAGGAGCCCCGGCGCTCGGTGAGCTGCAGGCCCATCCAGTGAGGCCCGCTCCCTGGCCTCGGTCGCCCGGTAAGCACGTTACAGCCCCCCCCAGTGACTGCCTGTGCCACAGAAAGAGGGCACACACCCAGGACGACATCCCTTTTCGGTGAGGGGGTGAGGGAGTGGACATCCGGTGTAACACAGGGAGGGTGAAAGAGGCTTTAATGGCAGTTCCCTGGCAACCGAGACAACATGGTGGATGATCCCGCAGACAGGAACACGAGCCACTGACTTACATAATATAGACGTGTCCGCGCGTCTCTGCGTTCACCTGAGTGAGCACCCGAGCGAGTGAGTGGGTGGCTGAGGTAGTCGGCGTTTGTTTCCGTGCGCGTGCTTGGTCACAGGGGGGTCGTTTAGCGAACACATCTCCGTGCCGTGACGGCGCCTTGATTCCCGACAAGGTGTTCCGTGTTCTCGCTCAGATTCCGGGAAGTGGGCCCAAACCCCACAGGGCAAATCCGCCAAAGTAGCGAAGGTGCAGCACATATTCCTCCGCTGAAGAAAAAAAAACAAGAAAAAGAATACACCACTCTCCTCCTTCTCGCATCATTCCAGCCCTCTCTCTCTCTCTCTCTCTCTGCCTGAAAGAATTGTACTCAAGAGGTGGGGAGCAACTTGCAACAACCCACATTGACAAAGCAGGCCTTTGATTTTCGCCTGCCACCGCATGTGGGCCAAATGCATCTCGAGGTGTGCTTTCCTTTTTCCCAACCTGTCTACCCAATTTCTCTCGAAGGAGAACGGAATTGCCTTCCTCGGCCAAAAAAAAAAAAAAGGAACGACTCCGGATTGGGGGGAGTTTACGGAAAGTTCTACGTGGACCTCCTGCCGGGGAGAGGAGATAACTGTCTGACGGACGACATCTGAGAGTTCCGAGAAGTGGCACTCGCTCTCGGAGGGCTCTCCCGCACACTGGGCCGAGACGTCGCCAAAACACAAATACAGTCCGTCTTCGATCTCTCCCCGTGTTGACAGATAAGTGTTCAGACTCTGGTTGGGGCTGCAGGTGCGTGTCCTGTCATTATACTAATTGATGCCATTATAGTCTCCCTCAGAGGGACAAAGAAAGAACCGGACACACACACACACACACACACACACACACACACACTTTCCCTCTTAACACCTACTTATGTGCTCACTTGCACACATTGACAGACAAACACACACACATACACAGAAACTCACACACTTAGTCGTATAAAGCATAGCTATAGTCTGTGTGCCCTAGCATGTCATCATGAGGGTACACGTTTAACCTGGCTGCTCCAGCTCTATGGCTCTTTCCTACTGATCTTCCTATATGGCTCTGTCTGTGGCTCTCTCCTACCGATCTCCCTATGGATCTCTTCTACTGATCTCTCTGTGTCTCTCTCTGTGGCTCTCTCTTACTGATGTCTCTGTGGCTCTCTCCTACTGATCAAGCCCTCTCACGATTCAGCAAACCGGCAAAGACAATACAAGGCTATCTCTATGGCTATGGCTATCAATTGCTCTCTCAGTGGCTCTCTCTCTTACTGATCAAGCCCTCTCACGACTCAGTAAACCGGCAAAGACGGTACAAGGCTCAAGTAGTTTTCATTCTCTCACCGTAATCAATGATTCCCTTAGAACGTGTAACAGGGGCAGCCACTGATGCTTGAAACATATTGATTGTGTTTTCTGATGGTTCCCATCCCCCATGAGAAATAATACTGAAATATCCATCAAGCATCAAGTGCCTTTAGCAAAAACAAAGAACAAAGAAGAAAAAAAAATCCTTATGGAACCGAAAGAGCGCACAATTGGGTTATTAGAAATAGAACCAATATCACTTTAGGACGAGAGCTATACATCCACTAAACGGCGTGTGTCTCGTCCAGATTGGGCTGGGCCACGTCCATCTCTCAACTCGCTTCATCTCTGCGCACAATGACAAGAGATCTACTTGCTGAATAATTGACTTCCCCTGGATTGAAGGACATCCAGACCATCTCCTCTGAAAGGATTCTATTGTAGCTCCCAACCCACTCACAACAAGCAATAAAGCTCAGCGATGTAACATCAAAGGTTACGGCCGCCCCTTTTCCTGTGGCTTTATTAATCTTGACTGGATTATCCATAATACCTCTCCTGCGTGGCACAATCTTGTGTCTGCGTAGAAGAGTTGACTGCTTGTTTAGAGTTCCAATGAAAGGGTATCACATTATTATGATTCCATTCGAAGGGTAAGGCTGTCTTTTCTTTTTGCGCTCACCAAGGTAAAAGTGTCCATGAAATCAAACCAAGGGTTGCAACTTTAAATTGATTGTTCATTCAGTGGGAAAGAAATTGCTTCCACTCAGTGTAACAGTGTGGGCCTTTTAAATATTTTATCTGACTCAAATTGATCGACCTTTTTTTGCAAGACTGAATAATCTTGCAAAGTTTAGAATTTGTGGTTTTACGGATCAGAAACACGGCACCATACGGCAGTGTAGTTTTAAGATGGCTTTTCTTTGACCTTTCTATATTTTGATACTCAGATATCCCTGCCTAGTGTAGAACCCAAAATCCAAGAGTGAGGTCAAATGCTATCTTAAAACGTGCATAGTGGAACGAGTCTTGGTTTGGCACCTGCTGGGTAGTCAAGCACTGTCCGCAAGTCAATAGATAAGAGTAGAAAATATATCACTGAGACGGATGAGATATGGTGACTCAAAACACATAGTTGATCGTTCTGTTCAAACAAGTGGTATGACAAAGTGAACAGTCTGTGTCTAACACAAGGTGACTAAGACTTGAAAAAAGACTAACTCCTAATTTTCAATTACCAAAACCTCAGAAGAGATCAATAGGACCAATTCGTTCACATACCTTCAAATACTGGTGCTGGAAAGGAGGGTTCGACCGATAGTCGAACCTCGGATTGAGGAGGAACAATGCGGTTTCCGGCCTGGTCGTGGAACAACGGACCAGCTTTTTACCCTCGCGAGGATCTTTGAGGGGGCCTGGGAGTATGCCAATCCGGTCTACACGTGTTTTGTGGATTTGGAGAAGGCGTATGATCGGGTTCCCTGGGAGATACTGTGGGAGGTGCTGCGAGAGTATGGGGTGAGGGGGTCTCTACTCCGGGCCATCCAATCTCTGTACTCCCAAAGCGAGAGCTGTGTCCGGGTCTTCGGCAGTAAGTCGGACTCGTTTCCGGTGAGGGTTGGCCTCCTCCAAAGCTGCGCTTTGTCACCTATCCTGTTTGTGGTATTCATGGACAGGATCTCACGGCGTAGCCGCGGGGGAGGGGGGCTGTGGGTTGGTGGGCAGAGGATTGCATCACTGCTTTTTGCAGATGATGTGGTCCTGATGGCATCATCGGTCTGCGACCTGCAGCACTCATTGGATCGGTTCGCAGCCGAGTGTGAAGCGGCTGGGATGAGGATCAGCACCTCCAAATCTGAGGCCATGGTTCTCAGCAGGAAACCGATGGATTGTCTACTCCAAGTAGGGAATGAGTCTTTACCCCAAGTGAAGGAGTTCAAGTATCTCGGGGTCTTGCTCTTGAGTGAGGGGAAAATGGAACGAGAGATGGGCCGGAGAATTGGAGCAGCGGGTGCGGTGTTGCAGTCGCTTTATCGCACCGTTGTGACAAAGAGAGAGCTGAGCCAGAAGGCAAAGCTCTCAATCTACCGGTCTATCTTCGTTACTACTCTCACCTATGGTCATGAAGGGTGGGTCATGACCGAAAGAACGAGATCGCGGATACAAGCGGCGTAAATGAGTTTCTTCCGGAGGGTGGCTGGCATCTCCTTTAGGGATAGGATGAGAAGTTCAGCCATTCATGAGGGACTCGGAGTAGAGCCGCTGCTTCTTTGCGTAGAAAGGAGCCAGTTGAGGTGGTTCGGGCATCTAGTAAGGATGCCACCTGGCCGCCTCCCTAGGGAGGTGTTCCAGGCACGTCCAGCTGGGCGGAGGCCGCAGGGCAGACCTAGGGCCAAGTGGAGGGATTATATCTCCACACTGGCCTGGGAACGCCTTGGAATCGCCCAGTCAGAGCTGGTTAATGTGGCCCGGGAAAGGGAAGTTTGGGATGCCCTGCTGGAACTGCTACCTCCGCGACCCGACCCCGGACAAAGCGGATGAAGATGATGATGATGATGATGACCTTCAAATAAGAGCGTCGATAACATGCGACAGCTAAGCATGACTCTTGCCGTTTCTTTCTTCGTTATTCGGATTTTATCTGTGATAAACATAAACGTGGGCGCCGGTATTTTTGAAAGTTCTGATTGCGTCGCGGGAAACGCCACAACCTCGACCAGCGAGTTCTGCTTCTCAACCGCGGATCCAAAAATAACCGATACATGTACATTTTGGATTGGAGCTCGGGCGCATTGACCTCTTATTCTTTTTTCTTGTAAAATGAAGGTGTTTCTTTGTGACTTTGAGGCTCGGCTGGTGTGCTATCTGGCGGGAATGGATAATTATGCTGGCACAGTGAAACCGGCATGGCTATATATATATATATATGTTGCGTTCTATTAGTCCATTGTGTGTTCCAGTATGTCGGTGGGCTGTGGCATGCCCTGTGCTCTGTTGTCTTCCTCCACTTTATACTGGCATTGTATTGCATTGATTTAGGAAAAGTGATTTATGGTTAATTATTTATGGTACAGCGCATTCAGAAAGTATTCAGACTTCTTAACTTTCTTTCACATTTTGTTCCATTACAGCCTTATTCTAAAATGGATCAAATACTTCTGTTATTCTCAGCAATCTACACATCTAATCTAATGACAACACGATAACAGGTTTGTAGAAACATTGCAAATGTTCAGTTCCGTCAAATTCAGACCCCTTGCTCTGATACCCAAAGTTAGCTCCGCTGCGTCCTGTTTCCATTGATCATCCTTGAGATGTTTCTACAACTTCATTGGAGTTCACCTATGGTCAATTCAATGTATTAGACATGTTCGGAAAGACACTCACACCTGCCAGTGCTTATTTAAGGTCCCACATTTTACAGTGCCTATCAGAGCACAAACCAAGCCACGAAGTCAAAGAAATTGTCCGTAGACCTCTTAGAGAGGACTGTGCCGAGGCACAGATCTTGGGTAGGGTAAAGAAACATTAGACAGCATCGATGGTCCCGAAGAACACAGTGAGCTACATCATTCTTCAATGGAACCCCCAGGACTCTTCCTAGAGCGGGCTGCCCAACATAACTGAGCAAACAGCAGAGAATGGCCTTGGTCAGGCAGATGACCAAGACCCCAATGGTAAATCTGACAGAGCCCAAAGGTTCCTCTGGGGACATGGGAGAACCTTCCAGAAGAACAACAATGTCTGCAGCACACCACCCATCAGGTCTTTATGGTAGCATGGCCAGATGGAAGCCACTCCTCCGTGAAAGGCACAGAACAACCCGTTTAGAGTTTGCTAAAATACACTTCAAGGACTCTCTGACCATGAGAAATAAGATTATCTGGTCTGACGAAACCAAGATGGAACTCTTTGGTCTGAACGCCAAGCGTCATGTCTGGAGGAAACCAGGCCCCACTCATCACTTGGCCAATACCATCCCTACGGTGAGGCATGGTGGTGGCCGCATCAAGTCGTGGTGATGCATACTGGTGGCAGCATTAAGTTGTGGTGAGGCATGGTGGTGGCAGCATTAAGTTGTGGTGAGGCATGGTGGTGGCAGCATCAAGTTGTGGTGAGGCATGGTGGTGGCAGCATCATGTCGTGGTGAGGCATGGTGGTGGCAGCATTAAGTTGTGGGGAGGCATGGTGGTGGCAGCATTAAGTTGTGGTGAGGCATGCTGGTGGCAGCATTAAGTTGTGGTGAGGCATGGTGGTGGCAGCATTAAGTTGTGGTGAGGCATGGTGGTGGCAGCATTAAGTTGTGGTGAGGCATGGTGGTGGCAGTATCATGTCGTGGGGATGCTGTGTGGATGTCAGCTGCAGGAACTGCGAGACCAGTCAGGATTGAGGGAAAGATAAAGAGAGCAAAGGACAGAGAGATCCTTGATGAAAACCTGCTCCAGAGCGATCTGACCTCAGACTGGAGTATAGGTTCACCTTCAAACAGGACAATGACCCAAAGCACACAGCCAAGACAACGCAGGAGTGGCTTTTGGACATGTCTGTGAATGTCCTTTAGTGTCCCAGACAGAGCCCGGACATGAACACGATCAAACATATCTGGAGAGACCTGAATGTAGCTGTGCATCAATACTCCTTATCCAACCTGACAGAGGTTGAGAGTATCTGCGGAGAAGAATGGGAGAAATTCCTGAAATACAGGTGAGCCAAGCTTGTGGCACCATACCCAGGAAGACTTGAGGCTGTAATCATTGTAAAAGGTGCCTCGAAAAAGTAAACAAAGTACATTTAATATTTCAGTATTTATTTTTGTATTTTTTTGCAAACATTTCCACAAACCTGTTTTTGCTTTGTCATTATGGGGTTTTGTGTGTAAATTGATGAGAAGAAAAACATTTGATTTCTGTATCATTTTTAATAAAGCTGTGACGTAACAAAATGTGGAATAAGCGAAGAGGTCTGAATGCACTGTAGTTTGAATGTCACTCCAGTCTGCCGGTCGTGAGCATTTTTATTCCACTGACTTTGAATAAGTTCAGTGATACCCCAAAGGGATGTTCGAATGCCTTCTTTTATGCAAACATCAGAAGTCTGTTGACCTTCCCCCGTGGATCCAAGTAGCAATGAAAAAAACGAAATGCATCATGGGTTACTCGGAGCCTTCACGGCTACCGCCCCACTTAAATCAGTCAATAATCTGCACCGTGTTTGGAAATCACTTCACAAAGTCGTCGAGTCTATTAACATAACAGAAGAATGGAACATTACACAACATGCAGGACGATGGCTAAGTGTTAGTGAGAGGCACACTTGAGTGCGTAACTAGACCAAGCAGACACAGTAGTTGCAACATCAAACAAGATGCTTCACTTTGAATACAAATGAGTTGCATTTTCTTTTTGTTTTGTTTGTTTGCAATCCCTCCAATTAAGTGGTAGGGCCCTTTTTCAGACCGGATTTAGGTCGGCCTGCTTTGTGCTGTAAAACGAACATCAAGAAGATCCAAAGGTTCAAGTTGGTAATTGGCATTGGCAAGGTAACTCATTTGGGTAACTTTAGTGTGTGGATGTGGAGAATTATCAAGTATTCCAATTGGTCGAAAAGCACTCTGTCCCTGCAGAAGTGATCAAGAAAAGAAAAAGTATATAAAAGGCCCACGGCATAGAAAATTATTCGGTTCAACCTAGGCAACATTCTACACAGCACTACTTGTCAAAGGTAATATATTTGCTATGCTGTTGACTGACTGTGACAAAAATTACATATTTCCAGGGTTTAAAAAAAGAATGGAAAAGTTTCACAAGGAAGGTGCATTTAACGTTTAGCCAAGGCCCTACTGGAGGTGGTATGATGGAGAAACATTTGATTACAAAGGCCAAAAACAACGATGCAAAGCTGGATGAGAATGAATTTGGCCTCATTTCAAATAACACGTTTCATATTATTTGCAACACCTCACCAGATAATATTCACAGTTTAGCACTGGAAATTGATTTGAATTCTGTACAAAAATATCTTACGGTATAGCAACACATTGGCTTCCATTTCAGGTTTGTCCAGTGCTTGTATTTGAAACTGTATTTGAAACACAACGGTTCTTTTTTTGTTTGTATGTACAGGAATACCAGATAGACATCATCTTTGCACAGACATGGGTGGACACGCGCTTGCGATACAACAGCAGCACCATGAAGATCCTCACCCTAAACAGCAACATGGTGGGCCTCATCTGGGTTCCCGACACCATCTTCCGCAACTCCAAGAACGCAGACTCCCACTGGATCACAACGCCTAACCAGCTGCTCCGGATTTGGAACAATGGAAAAATACTCTATACGCTGAGGTAAGGTCTTCGAATATATGTGTAGCTATCTAAAATAACAGCAAAAGAGTGGGTTAGATCATCTTGGTTGAGGTTGAGGGTTGGAGTTACAGCGCACGCTTTGCAAGGAACCCATGACGGAGGGGTACATTTCTGTACAGTGTACAATGACGTTTTTCTTTTACAGACTACATTAGGGCTACAGACAAACAAGTGGAAAAAAATCGCTCTCTCACCCCATTTAAATTGGGAGTTAATGATGCTTTTGTAAATACATTAGCATTTTTAAAGGGTAGGTGTATCACACAAGTCGCCTTCAAAAGTAGCTCTGAGACTGTATTGCATGAAAAAAACATTTTAGCTCCCGGTGACAACCCCCAGTGCACGGTCTTCCCTTAAGTGAGCAAAAACATGACCCCGGTACTGTAGTCATAGCTACACAGGCCAGGCAGACACGCATTCAATTTGTCCCCCACCACTGTAATGTACTGTAATCATCATACTGTAGGCTCTCTTTGGGAGACAGTGGTTTTGGGCCGGAACTGCAATGCTCGGGAGGGAGAGAGAGTGGGGGAAAAAAACGGTGTGAAGTGTGCATTCACTTCCCCTGAGAAAGAGAGGGTGAGAGAGAGAGAGAGGGGGGGGGGGGGGAGGGAGAGAGAGGGTGAGAGAGGCAGGGAGGGGGGAGAGATAGAGAGATAGGGGGAGAGAGAGTCAGGGGGTGGGAGAGAGAGAGAGAGAGAGGGGGGGGTGATAGGACAATCAACCCTCCGCTTGGTGTTGTTATTCTTAGGCATGGTTGTCGTTAAACTAGCATTCCCCCTGGGCAACGTGCTTGCCTGTAGGAGAGAGCGACGCACGTGTGCCACTTAACCATCGCACTCATCGACCAAGGCCCTGACTGAGAACACAGGAGATCACTGTTGTTGACGTAATAAACAGTGAGTTCACAAAATCTTGGCTGGCGCTGTTCCTTGATTAAGACGCAGCCTTTTTTAGGGTAAAACCTCTCGCTGTGAACTTCAGCAGAGACTGAGTAAATACGAATTGCATTTCCACGGGAGAACTTGATGACATCAGGAAGGAAAGAGGAGAGCTGGGGAGAGGATATGGAGGAGGAAGATGGGAGCATTTTTGGCCCACTCTTCGGGAAGAGTGATGACCTACTTATGTGTGGACAAAGTGTGTATCTTTATTCCTCGCCCGTTCCTCGTTAATGGAGAAAAACTGAACTACTAAACTGTCCACTGACTGACAGAAATATGCAACAGCCCATCTGAGTTCACGTAGGAGTATGAGTATGTGGAATATGACTAGTCAATGAAATATAATATCCATCCCTCTGTTATTATGTGGTCTTAAAGTCAGGAATGAATGAGGCGCTGTTTATTGATCCTTGTGACATAGTCAGCTACTGTCTACTGAACATATTTACATAATCACGGTTATTCTTGAGGCCTTATATTTTATGTTTTGATTTGATGTTTTTTTCTTCAGTAAGCTAAAATGAATAGGGATTTACATGAGTCCGCTTACCATCTGAATATTTAACCAGATTGTAAAGAAACATATTTTTTCATGCTAAGTTGCTCACTCCGAGTGTCGCGTCACATCTACAATTCTAATTAAACTCTAGCCTATTAGCATGTTGCGCTTTTTGACAGACTGGCCATGAACAATGGTCCGCCACGCAGCCTTCTCTCACCAAACTGAAAAGCAACAGAATACGGTCACCACCCCCATGTGCTTTGTGCCCAGCGTGATGCACACGTAGCCTACACGTTAACAACACGACACCATCCCTCCTTACAGTCACGCTGTGTGCTCTCGCATACGTACAATAACAGTCATCGCTTGTCATTCACACGGTTTTACTCACGTCTTAATCTCTAATAAGATCCATTGATGTAGGAACAGGGTACAAATGATTCGAGACAAAGTGGGTCAGCATTCCCCATAGTGCCTTTGAGTTTGATAAGGACCACTGCATATCGTTGTGGATCCAACCTTTACACACTCAAGAACATAAGTAAAATAGAACACAATAAGACACGGACACGGAAATGGTTGAGATCAAATACTATATTGTTGTACAACAAACTCGTAAACACGAGTTAACCAGATAATAAAGTTCGATACAAGTATTTTACCAAGATAGTGCTTCTGCAAAAGACAAAGTGCATTTGCAGAAGGATCATACTCACACATCGTGTAAGACGCTGTCCGAAGGAGAATGATACCTAATAGCTGAAGTCTGCTGTCTTATATCTACATCCATATAATGCCAGCCTTGCTTTTTCCAGGCTGCAACAGGTGTAGGGAAGTTAGAGGAATGCAGCTTAAAGGTTGGAATACTACATCTAGCCTAGAGGTTAGAACAGTAACCTCTAGAAAACTATATTCAGCTAAAGGGTCGTTAAACTTAAAATGATTAACGCCTTGGTTCAAAAACACGTTATACAATACATTGCATTAACAATATTATGTTGTTGGCCGCACTCCTAGATCATTTTGGCGTCATAGCCAGGTAATTGAATCTAGAAACACTTACCATTAAGATAGCGTTAAAAAGTATGCTCGCCAAACATCGACTATCTTCTCACGCAAGGCATATTTCATCTTTATTTTGAATGACTTAAGGTTTTATAATACGTATGCATGTAGTATGTATGCACAGAATGCATGTACATGTAATGTAAGTAAAAACACATGAGTACATGCCTACAAGCAGCATTACTTCTCTATGCCTTAGGCTTTCCAATGTCATCCTACAGATTGACCATCAATGCTGAATGTCAGCTACAGCTGCACAACTTCCCAATGGACGAACACTCCTGCCCACTGGTCTTCTCCAGCTGTGAGTAAAAGTGACCCTTTCATTATGAGTCTCAGATATGGTTTTTTACAATTAATTACCATAAAGTTCTGCTAAAGTGGCTTACGTAGCAGGTGCTACACATTGGCAACCCCCCTTCCACCCCCACCCCACACACTTACACACAAACACAGTGTAAAGTGCTGTGGGCGTCTAGGAAAGTGCTACATCTAATGCAACCAATTATTATTATTAATTTGAGTAATAGCTTACTAATTGAATTAGCCTTTCCAGACCATTGGTTTGAATGCTTGGTTGGATTGAATGTTATTATGATATTATGAATTATTGTTATGAATATGATTATGTTGACCAACATTTTGAGTGTTAATGTGGCGCAGCAACCCATCTTGATATGTAGCATGAGCAGCATTCGTGGAGGCAAACATCTGAAACATTACTGTAATTTGCGGAGCAACTGCATTTTCAGACTAGAAATATATGTCGTAAGATTGAATTAATTTTGTATCGAGAAATGTATCAAATAATACACCCACTGAGTCTATATAGTCAGAGCTGTAATAGTCTTCAAGCAAATTCATACACGCTTGTTATTAAACTACAAGAGTATACTCAAGCCAGCAAATTGAAGGCATTCGGCAAATTGAGACCAACGGTGAAAAGCAACGATTGACCAGTAAACACGAGTCGGCTTTCAAAAATAGAAACGCCACGCAGGTGCAGCCTTGACATGGAAAATTACACTGTATATAAAAAGTACATACTGTATTATCTTTTTTGCTCCTTAGTGTTTTTCCGTTTCTTGGAATGGAACCATGGCAGCTTGTGATGACATCAACGGAGTGCCATTATAATATGTTTCCAACCCATGTTTACTTTGAGATGACGGTAGGACCTGCCGGAAACAGAGTGAGAGGGTTCCCCTAATGGATATCCCATGGTGTGACACAGAGGCTGTACTGCAGCACCCGTCCTCCATCCCCTATAGCCGTCCCAAAGCAACCCTTACACGCAGTCGCCAGGATCTCATGGGACTCACTTGCTATGGGGTTTCGAAGGAAACATCTCCTCAGACGGAAAATAGAATATGTAGGCCATACGCGTGTGCTACGCCAGTGGTTTAAGTGGTTTATGATTGCGCGGATGATTGGGGTAAAATGAAACATGCCATGTTCCATATCAGTGTCGTGAAAAAAGGAGAAAAAAAAAACGGGCGAGCAGAGTGACTTCGGCATTGACGCCACGTGCGTGACAATGCTTAAAACGCCACTGAGCCGGATACCAGTTGGGTTAGATTTGCTGCCCCATGTACATGTCAGGAGGGGAATCCACAACCGTTTGGTTCACGCCGCTCGCCAAATAGGGTTAAAAGGTCAGCGCGCCATCACGACAATGAGTTTCCCCTTGTCCAGCCAATGTTCACCTCTCGGCAGAGAACAACCGGTCATCGTGACCAATGGTTTATGGATTTATCTGGGCCATCGTCGGCTTGGCACATGCTCCGTTTCGAATCACTTTCGTATGCAGGGGCGGCGGCGAGACTTCTAAACGCTGAGCTGAAGCATATATATCTATATAGAAATATTATATTCAGGATGGACACAACGTGAAAGGTTAATGCCACGACATTTTCCTCAAAGAACAGTGGTTGCCACATACTTTCTCGCGGTCCAATTATGAATAATAATAACGAGCGTTCGGGTTGGACACATGGGGATTGGGAGCTGTCATTTTTGATTTCACTTACTGACACGGACTCTTAGAGGTTTTAGCCGTACGAATACAGCCTCTAGCTGAACAATGTATCCCTGACTGGAATGCCGTTGTTCTGTGTATGTATGTTTGTTTAGAGGACCCACCTGAGGGACCTTGACGCCTGAAGGCATGTAGCATAAGAGCCCCACCTCCCCCCCAAACAACAACAACAACAACAACAACAAATCTTGGCACAGTGTCTGTGTCTCATTGTCTCTTTTGCTTACAGATGGCTATCCTCGGGATGAGATGATCTACAAATGGAAGCGGAATTCTGTGGAAACGTCCGATAAGAAGTACTGGCGTCTCTATCAGTTTGACTTCATGGGCTTGCGAAACACCACGGACGTCCTCAAAACGACTGCAGGTGAGGTGAAACAAAACCTGACACTATTTTGCATTATGACAACCAATTGAATGGTGATATTTTTCATATATATATATATATATATATATATATATATATATATATATATATATATATATATATACAGTGTGTACGGAAAGTATTCAGACCCCTTTAATTTTTTCACTCTTTGTTTTATTGCAGCCATTTGCTAAAATCGAAAAAGTTCATTTTATTTCTCATTAATGTACACTCAGCACCCCATCTTGACAGAAAAAACTGAAATGTAGAAATTTTTGCAACTTTATTAAAAAAGAAAAACTGAATTATCACATGGTCATAAGTATTCAGACCCTTTGCTGTGACACTCATATTTAACTCATATGCTGTCCATTTCTTCTGATCCTCCTTGAGATGGTTCTACTCCTTCATTGGAGTCCAGCTGTGTTTAATTAAACTGATTGGACTTGATTAGGAAAGGCACAAACCTGTCTATACAAGACCTGACAGCTCACAGTGCAAGTCAGAGCAAGTGAGAATCATAAGGTCGAAGCAACTGCCCAAGGAGCTCTGAGACAGAATTGTGTCAAGGCACAAATCTGGCCAAGGTTACAAAATAATTTCTGCAGCACTCAAGGTTCCTAAGAGCACAGTGGCTTCCATAATCCTTAAATGGAAGAAGTTTGGGACGACCAGAACTCTTCCTAGACCTGGCCGTCAAGCCAAACTGAGCAATCGTGGGAGAAGAGCCTTGGTGCGAGAGGTAAAGAAGAACCCAAAGATCACTGTGGCTGAGCTCCAGAGATGCAGTAGGGAGATGGGAGAAAGTTCCACAAAGTCAACTATCACTGCAGCCCTCCACCAGTCGGGGCTTTATGGCAGAGAGGCCCGACGGAAGCCTCTCCTCAGTGCAAGACATAAGAAAGCCCGCATAGAGTTTGCCAAAAAACACATGAAGGACTCCCAGACTATGAGAAATAAGATTCTCTGGTCTGATGAGACCAAGATTGAACTTTTTGGCGTTAATTCTAAGTGGTATGTGTGGAGAAAACCAGGCACTGCTCATCACCTGCCCAATACAATCCCAACAGTGAAACATGGTGGTGGCAGCATCAGGCTATGGGGGTGTTTTTCAGCTGCAGGGACAGGACGACTGGTTGCAATTGACGGAAAGATGAATGAGGCCAAGTACAGAGATATCCTGGAAGAAAACCTCTTCCAGAGTGCTCAGGACCTCAGACTGGGCCGAAGGTTCACCTTCCAACAAGACAATGACCCTAAGCACACAGCTAAAATAACAAAGGAGTGGCTTCGGAACAACTCTGTGAGCATTCTTGACTGGCCCAGCCAGAGCCCTGACCTAAGCCCATTTGAGCATCTCTGGAGAGACCTGAAAATGGCTGTCCACCAACGTTCACCATCCAACCTGACGGAACTGGAGAGGATCTGCAAGGAAGAATGGCAGAGGATCCCCAAATCCAGGTGTGAAAAACTTGTTGCACCATTCCCAAGAAGACTCATGGCTGTACTAGCTCAAAAGGGTGCTTCTAATCAATACTGCGCAAAGGGTCTGAATACTTATGACCTTGTGATATTTCAGTTTTTCCTTTTCAATAAATTAGCAAAAATTTCTACATTTCAGTTTTTTTCTGTCAAGATGGGGTGCTGATTGTACATTAATTAGAAATAAAATGAACTTTTTCGATTTTAGCAAATGGCTGCAATAAAACAGAGTGAAAAATTTAAAGGGGTCTGAATACTTTCCGTACCCACTGTATATGTGTTTTTTTTCAAAAATGTTGGATTTGCTCTTTATTCAAAATGTTTTTTGGAGTGAATCATCTAAGTTTAAACAGTGTTACTCGCTGAATTGGTAATTAAATTAACAGACAAAATAATCACTGAGACTGAGAGACAGCAAGGATATCATAGCAAGGCCTATCAGCTGGTTTTGAAATGTGGGAGGTACAGCTGTATGTGTCAGTGAGTCTGGCACGGTGTATGGTTATTTTCAGTTAACTGCTTCGTCTGTATCATCCAATACCATCTGGGGCAAAAACACAGACCTGTCTCCTCACAGTGTAATTGTCAGAATGTGCCAAGGTGAAAAATGCTTTCACGTGAACTTGGCCTCGCCTTTTGTACGAGGGCACGAATGACTCAGCATTTCCACCTGTGGTCTAAAAAACAAACAGGACAAGAAGCCCACAAGCACAGCCTATTTAGCTAAACTGTTCCGTTGTATTTCCCTCCTGCCATCAAAAAACAGCGACATTGTCCCAGTAGATGAATATCTATTTTTAGATCCAACTTCAGCCAAATGTCGTTATAGCCCTTACACATTGTGCGGTGATTTATTTGTGTTAACGGTGTGCGCGGCAAAATTGTCTTGTTGTGCAAACAGGTACCTAATGAAGTTCACAAGGGCTACGCAACGGACAGCGGCCTAATCCATTTTGAATGCCGCCATGACACTGTTGAAGATGAATACCTTTTTTAATGGCATAATAAGTGGCGCCTAATGAATGGGACCGGAGGTGGATGGATAATGAATGTTTAACCCGCATTAATCCCCCCGTTTCCCTGATTGGAGTTCCCACTCTTGTTCGAGGCATTGTCTTTGCAGTGGATGCATCCTCATCTCCCTAAGTGATTCAGCCATCAAAGATCACGTGATCAGACAAATGAAACTGTCCGTCGAGCGACGCGCCTCGTCTTAAAAAAAGAAAAAAAAAACTGACAGAACCAGATCTCAAATTGAGCCTCTTGAAGCTGCCAGTTAGTTGCACATCTACCTCTTGCTGTTCAAGGAAATTAGACTTTCTCTCATTTATTCCCATCCCCCCCACCCTCCTGCTAGCAGGCTGCAACCCCTGCATGATGATTAGATCGTTGGCTAAAAATACCCATCATTAATTTACATCCCAACAAACTCAGAATAAAACTGCTACGCTCTTTTCTTTCGTCTTTTTTCTCTCCCTATCCCCCGCTACTTTGCCATGAAAAGAACTAGGCGTGTGTAGCTGCTGCAAAGCCATAAGAACTGTGTAGTGGACAGTTCTTGTGCCTAAAGGCCATTAGGGAATTCTTTTTCCGCCGCCGTTCAAGAATCCCCACTCTGCACGGCTATTGGCTCCAGTCCTCTTCAAAGAACTCCACCTTCCCAAAAAAAAGAAAAAAAAACGGAAATTCCTACCGGCCCTTGTGTTCTTCCCGTCCCGTGTGAAGCTCTTGCCTGGTCTCTCTGTTCCTCAGGAGACTACGCCATCATGACGGTGTACTTTGACCTGAGTCGGCGCATGGGCTACTTCACCATTCAGACCTACATCCCCTGCATCCTCACCGTGGTGCTTTCCTGGGTGTCCTTTTGGATCAAGAGCGATGCCACCCCTGCCAGGACAGCTCTAGGTACACCTCGTCATACTGTCAGGGGTATCTGTGTGTGTCTGTCTGCGTGTGTTTGTGTGTACATGTGTTTTCCTGTGTGTGTGTGTGTGTGTGTTTGGGCGCGCGCATGTCCACGTGTTTCTTGCGTGCACATTTTCTAGCTACTGTTATCTTTCTCAGTGTGTCTTAAATTCCCCGTGTATTTTATTTCCGTTGACGATTCATTCATAATTTTCCTCCCGCGCTGCATGCCAACCATTAGTTCATGTGGTGTCCTGTGGATGATGATGTTAATGAAGGTCATTCCCAGGTTGAGTTGACTCTAAGGTAAGCGTAAAAAGTCTCTAGTTTTCTAGTTTGACTTAAAATCGATTTAAAAAAAAAAAAAACTAGACTAACAGCAAAATAGATAGATTACACATAAATCGACTTGGGAGCCCCAATAAGGTGCTGTTACCTTGAATAGACATAAGCTAAATATGGCTAACTTATCTATTTTATAATGAACATAATTGTTCTTAATTTCAAATATAATCAGATGTATTTATTTGTTTTGTTATTATTTGTGACACTTACTTAGTTATGATACATAAGGATGCCTCCGGATGATAAGAAATGTGCTCTTTGCTCACAGCGAGGCAGGGTGCCGAGCGTAGTGTGGACAGAGCAAAGCGCAGTGCAGACATGTCATCAGAAAAGTGCGCAAGGTAGCTCACTCACCATGTTTCCAGGCAACAAGGACTCTACCGGGGGTATCCGAAGAACACTGCACACCGTTGTGTGTACGGTGCATTTCGGTTTTTCATCTTCAAAAGCAGGCCCTGGCAATGGCTAACTATATGGCTACGTACACAAACCCAACAGCTCCACCTGACGGCTGACATTTGACCATGTGTTACTTGTCCCTACCCATATCGCGGTATGGCTTTAATGTCGTGCTTCAGAGCTAAACAACAGAGTACGAGCTTTCCTGTCCCTCTCTCTATGGCTCCCCTGATTGCACGTGTCGCTTCAGGCAACGTCACATACCGCCGCTACCTCATTGGTTGAACTTTGAAAAGGTCGGCGGCAACCGAGGCGAAAGTTGAACTGATCGGAAGTTTGAGCGCCGCACTCGGTGCCAGTACGGAGCGGCGGGCCACACCAAGGGTATGTCAGTTCCGCGTCTGTCAGTCGGGCGCCACCACTCTCCCCATAGGGAAACAATGGCAAACCCAGCGCTGCATCTCGGTGTCACCACCCATCATGTGTGAGCACCTTGAGGCTAATCAGAAAAGCATACGCATATCCTAATGAAGGTGCGTGCGTCCCAAACGTGTAAGTTGTTTGTTAAAACCTTCCCTGCTCGCCGTTCAAAAGATGCTAATTCTTTTCGGCCGAGTCGAGCACACCGCAGGATAAAAGGCCTAACGTCTAAACCCTCCCTGGCATTTTGTGGCTGAAAGAAGTAGGAAAAAAACCTTTCAGGCTGGCAGACAGCTCTACCCCACACAACACAGCTCAGACCTAACATAACACAGCTCAGACCTAACATAACACAGCTCTACCCCACACGACACAGCTCAGACCTAACATAACACAATACAGACCGAACACAACACAACACAGACCTAACACAACACAGCACAGACCTAACATAACACAGCTCTACCCCACACGACACAGCTCAGACTTAACACAACACAGCTCAGACCAAACACAACACAACACAGACCGAACACAACACAACACAGACCTAACACAACACAGCAGAGACCTAACACAACACAGCACAGACCTAACACAACACAGCTCTGACCTAACACAACACAGCACAGACCTAACACAACACAGCACAGACCTAACACAACACAGCTCTACCCCACACAACACAGCTCTGACCAAACACAACACAGCTCTGACCTAACACAACACAGCTCTGACCTAACACAACACAACACAGACCTAACACAACACAGCTCTACCCCACACAACACAGCTCTGACCAAACACAACACAGCTCTGACCTAACACAACACAGCTCTACCCCACACAACACAGCTCTGACCAAACACAACACAGCTCTGACCTAACACAACACAGCTCTGACCTAACACAACACAGCTCTGACCTAACACAACACAGCACAGACCAAACACAACACAGCTCTGACCTAACACAACACAGCTCTGACCTAACACAACACAGCACAGACCTAACACAACACAGCTCTGACCTAACACAACACAGCTCTGACCTACACACACACACACACACACACACACATCTTAATTGTCACTTCCAGGGACACAATCAAAAGGCTGGCTTGTCTCGCATCCGGCAAAGGTGGAGACGAAGGGCCTGGTGGCAACCAGATAAACATCCCTCCCATTCAAACCCTACAAAGAAAAATCATTTGGTAGCCGTGTTCTCCCGCGCTCCCTCCTCCAACTTCTCCAGGGCTCCCGCTCTCCCTCCTGTGTCGCCTGGATCTGGTACGAAGCTCACGGGGGGAGCCAAAGTGGAGGGTAAGCCGCGGGGGGGGGGGGGGGGGGGGGGGGTGGTGGTGGTGGTAGGAAATGTCAGCGTGTGGAGGCGGGGTGGCGGAGGCTAAGGAGTAGGCAGGTGCTGACACGTCCCCCGGGGCCAGGCGGCGAGGTGGCGCGCTGACATGTTCCAGGTGGCATTCCCTAAGAGCCTTCCATCACGGCAGCCTGCGTCCATGTCAGAGACGAGGGGGGGGGGGGGGGGCTCGGTGACGGCTCGCCCTCTGGGGGAGAAGCGCCCCATGCGCGAGCCTCTCGGAGTGCCAGTAGCCATACTTTTTTTATTTTGATTGGACCGTTTATTTCGTTATTTTATGTTTTTTTTTTAAATGGCTTTTGATCTTTCACTTGGATAGAACGTTCCGATTCAATAGGATTATTTTAAAACCACATTTAAATTGGCAACCGTTACGTCTTTACAGGGAGAGAGCTTTTTTATCAATGAGGATGTCTTTCTTTTGAGCTCACTTGAGCACAGCAATGAGTCTGTTTCACCGCATGTTAGTTTGTGGAGGCATGCTAGTTTGTGGTGATATGACTGGAAAGAAGGAGTCTAGACGACAGGGCAGAGGATAAGGTACCCGCTCAAAATAGATGGGTCCTCTTGTCTCCATGGTAACCTGCAAAAATCAGTGCCATGCAAAGCCGACTCATGAAAGGCATCCTGGTGGATGTGCATGAAAGAGAGACACGAAGAGAAAAGACAGTAAGAGAGCGGTAAGAAAGAGGGACAAATTGTGGGTGTGTGTGTGCGCGTTTCCTCTTGAGTGTCACTTCCTTCTAGCACTTTGCATCATTGTATGTGCAGGTAATACATGCATTTTTCACAGGAATGATTTGGCCCACTTTAATCTTGAATGTATCAACCACCTGTCTGGAGGAAAGATTGGACCTTCAGGGACACCGTAGGGGGGACCGTTGTTCTTGAGCATCTGTCATCTTTGTTGAGAAACAAAGGGTCTCTGTGCCAGGGCACACGCGGTGTTCCCTCTCAAATCTGTTTTCATGTTCGGCCTTGACTGTGAGCAAATATGCTAACACCACAAGATACATAGTCTTACCAGGCGTCATCTGGACAGATGATATGGCAACGTTACGTGTTCGGAACGCTATCAACAGTGCATTTCCTGCATAATAGTGAACCCACACTCCTTAGGCAATATAGCGAGATTAGTTGAGATAATAACATTGCCTTCATAGTATCTGGATCATGTTTGATCACCTGAATCAATAAAGAGAAAAGCTTCAAAAGAAACCGAAAATAAATAAACCATGTCTTTTCTAGGCATTACTACCGTGTTGACAATGACCACGCTGAGCACTGTGGCCAGGACTTCACTACCCAGAGTCTCCTATGTCACAGCCATGGACCTCTTTGTCACCGTCTGCTTCCTGTTTGTATTTGCTGCCATGATAGAGTATGCAATGCTCAACTACTGCTCCTACTTCATACGGAAGCCTACGAAAGCCAAGAAACAGAGAATGGTAAGAGTTGTCCAAAAGGCTTCAAGTTAGTGCCTTCAGCTTAGCATGTGCTAGCAGATAAGCTTGAAATGCTTACAGGTTAGCTGAAGTTGCTGTGCGGTTAGCATCAATTGTATTAAAAAAAACTACAAAGGAGAACAACTATATGAAGGACATGTCAACAAGCCACTACATTTGAGATTAGACAAGGCAATGCTAGGTTAGTAATGTGTAGAAAGATAGCATAACAACAACTGTAAAGGAGATCAAACCGTTGACAAATGTAACCTTATTATTTCAGTGTGTCAAATTATGAGATAATGTTGGCGACAGAAGGTCATGTGTCCATGCAAGTGAGTGAGGCTGAGCTGGGTGTGGGTTGACTCTCAGTTGAGTGACCAAGCTAGCGTAAATAGCTCCACACCGCCTGTACGGCAGCTTCCTGTTTACTTATATCAGCGGGAGAACGGCCCTTTTAAATTCAATCTGCTCTCTTTTTGAATTCCTGTCCTGTTGTCTCTTTTTCAATTGTTTATGGTGGTCAATGTTTGTATCCTTTCGGGCTTTGCATTTCCACCTTCTCTTTATTCGTGCCAAACCACTTCTTTTACCGCTTCTCTTTCTCCAACCTTCTCCCTTTGCCTCCCTCTCGCCCTCCCCCTGTGCATCACCAACGAACTGTCCTTCTGTCTGCCAATGCAGGCCTACTCCGCTCTGAGCACAGGCCGCTCGCAGACGTCCATGGTGATGAAAAGCAGCTCCATGTTCTGGCAGGACTACGACAGCAACTGCGCTTACGAATGCCTGGACGGCAAGGACTGCCAGAGCTTCTTCTGCTGCTACGAGGAGTGCAAAGGGGGCGGGTGGCGGAAGGGACGCATCCACATTGACATCAGGGAGCTAGACGCTTACTCACGGGTGTTATTCCCTACCTCCTTCCTGCTGTTCAACATTGTCTACTGGGTTAGCTACCTCTACCTTTAGCAGCTCCTACAGCCACACTGTATTTTGCTGGAAGTAAAAAAAAATATTGATGTTTTGAACCCCAGAACTACGTTAAGTGGTGGATTTTGGGCATATGCCCCTGGGTAAGAGAGCCATGTCGACCGACCAGTTGTGCCGTGTGGATATTAGTTGGAGCGTTGTCAAATACTTTATTCTTGTTGTCAAATAGCTGTACTTGAAAACGGTCGTGGCACTGCGTTGCGTTTTCAATGCCAATTGCCATGGATGAGAAACCTGAGGGAGGGGCCGATGCATATCAGTGACCATTTGAGCAGCTGTGACACAAGACCAGGATGCTGACTAGATGCCGGAGCATCCACAGTGCCTTCCTCAGGAAGGAGGACATCACCTATGCAGAGGTGCAAAACGAATAGACAGCTTCGGACTTCCAAGCCCAGAGTTACCTCATCTATCATGCCCGAGCATGCAAGGTTGTTGTCTAATTCAAACGAACATGGTCTCAGTGGCAAGTACGAGTAGTTTTGTGGACAATAGCTTTTTCAATCACAGTAAGACTGTAGGGCTTACCAAGCATTTCAGCCCGGAGAAGCATCAAAGCCCATACGCACACACACACACACACATACTACATCCATTATATTCTGTGCATACTTGTATGCCTCCACACTACATACAGTGCGTTCCCAACATACTAAGAAACTTTCTACTGTTATCTTTTTGGATCATGCAACCTCTGTATGTTAATGAAATCATGTCACTTTGTTTTTCTGTAAACTGCAGAAGATGATGATTTGAAATTGTCAGTTGTGCCATACGAATAGCGTGTAGTCATATGTTTGATATGTTGATGGTAAACATTCAGTGACAGTGAAAACAGTGATGAGGGTTTGTGGACTTTGTAAGTAAATTGATGAAACTCATGTATAGTTACAACACATGGAACGTCGCAGGCCAAATATGTAGTGCTGGAGGGTTGAATGGAATCGTTTCGTTTTTAGTTCAACTAAGTGATGTTGTTGTTACTGCAGTGGTATGGCTTTGTAGGGCAACGGTGTTCCCATTTTGTATGTTCAGCGAAACATTTTAATGAAACCTATTTACATGTCTACTTGTTATATTTTTATGCTGCTGTAGTGGAATGTAAGTTAAGCCAACGGAACTAAACAATTTTAACCTCTGTACACTTTCTCTAGTCCTATTGCACTTTATAAGTGTATTCTTAGTTAGATATATTTCAATAAATTCTATAATATTTTATACATGGCGTGAAACTCACCACTGTCTCACCAAGGACCACTTCTAGGACCACAGTCAGGTATGCTTTTTTAGGAGAATCCAGTGTGTGCTATTGCTAATATGAATAAACTAGTCTTTTTGCTCAACTACAAGGGCATGCTTGTTTTAATGAACAACCATGAAAAGTGTGATCTTGTTTTATGTTCTGACATTGACACTGGATGATCATAAAAGACAATGAGCAGGACTCCTTTCAAAGACCCACTGAAATATAAAACATCCATACAAATGAGCAGTGTGCCACGATAAGTGCAAAACCTGGACCAATTGTAATAAAGCTTTTAATGGGTTAACCAAATAAACTATTCACATAATTGAGTCTCTTGAATCTAAAGTTTAAACGCAATTAGTTGGTATGCACTGAATAGCGCACATACTTAAATGGAAATGAAATGAATTTATATTAACTTATGTTGCTGTTAGGCATGCAATATGTACATTCTTAACAGATTAATTTGACAGCTCCATAGAAGTTATTGTGTAACTTAATTAGTCGCATTCCAGGCATAACGTATACTGCTTTTGAAAAACAAATTAGTTGAATAATTTAAAAAAGTGGCTGCAATGAATGTCAGGCAGGATTGAACTCAATCAAAGAAAGAGATGAAATAACACAACACGACTGACAATATTACTTTGAATTAAAAGCACCTGGCAGGGAAAACATTCGCGTGGAGTTAAACAGTTGTCAGTAACTACACTGAGAAAATGTGCGTCGGCGTGCGCGTACATGCATACATATTGAATTAATGAACTCAGTCAGGCTCAGCAGCATCCAAAGAGGAAAGAGACCTGGATGTGAAATCCTGCCGGCGCGGGGGGGGGGGAAGAGAGGGAAGGGGTTTGATATGGATTGATCCACGGCCTTATGGTACTGTGGGAATTCCCTCCGCTCAGCCTGGGAGCCTCCACTGGAAACATCAAGCTAGCGCAGCTGCTTCCACTGTCCTACTTTGTGGTAATGGCAAGCCTGACATGAATACTGTATGGATGACCAGGTTCAGATGTGTACACACTAGAAGGCCTCTTGATTATTTAGAGAGTTGAAGCTACACTGTCTACCCTACATGTACCATAATAATAATGAAAAAGGCAGAACCAATGATACTGTTTGTTCTGCCCTGCGAATTGTTTTTTTTATAATTATTCTTTTTTGGACCATTGAATTGATCAGCACCGATTGGGAACATGTCTTCTGACACGGTGACTCCCAGGTGATTTCAATGATTGAAGATTTATATGTATACATTTATATTGTGAAACAAAAGACTTCAAGCAATTATGAACCCAAATCACTCGTCTTAAAGTACCGTGTAACTCGGAATAAACAAAGGTTACACAGACAAACCAAACGCAATCTAATAAACCAATAATGGGTCATAAACTGACTTGAAAGTAAAAAGGCCGTTTCCCCATCCACTGTAAATCCCCACTCCTTGGAAACTCCCTGACCATCCTGAGGCACTGTAGCAAATTTCACAAGCCAATATTTGAGGAAGGGCATGATGCCAAAAATGGAAATATTGGATGACCATCTGTGGGCGCCTTGTAAGCATGGTGGACTCTGTGGAGGAGCCTGAGGACGGGGCATCTCTTGGAGCAGCTGTTCCCTCCTGACAGCTTTGCCGTCTTCCCTCTGCGCTGCCGTTGTGATGGTTGGAATGCCTGTGCGGCCAGACACAGGTCATTCCCTGCAGGCTGACCAAATGATTCCGTTGGACACGGAAGCATGACACCTCTCAGCTTGGAAAATGTTTCGGTTGGGTTTAAAATCACCGCGTTTTCACTTGTCATTATCCTCTGTAAAAATTCAAGATACATCTTAATTCTAATATGTTGCCTAAATGTTACTTACTTGTTATTTTGAAACATATTTGAGCATAACGTTGTGCGAGCCAAACATATAGGACTCGACAGTATTTCCATTAGATCTGTTCAAGCTCCACATTCCACAACTGCCAGCCGTCTAATATCACCAGCATGACATTTAACCCCAGACTCTCCGTCCCTGACTTGCCGGATGAAGACATTTCACCACAATTTGCTAATTGTAATATTATTATACATGTTTGGGGGGGGGGGGGGGGGGGGGGGGGGGGGGGGGGGGGGGGGGGGGGGCGGGGGCACAGCTCCACTCTGTGTTTTTCTCTCCACGCTTCAGGAGCCCTTCACCAAGCTGAGGCCCCCGTGGAGACTATTTATAACCCAATCAGCGGTGCATTCATTCCGCTCTCTCACGTTCCCCCACTGTGGGCCTGCTGAGGCTGCCGCGGCTAGTGAGCCACGACAGTGCCGCATCCGAGGCGCCGGCGCTAAAAACACAAGTACAGCAGGTGGCGGCCTGAAAAGAGATTCGGCACCAGAATAGACGCTCATAATTGCCTAAAGGATCGACTCTCAGGCGCGTTGCCCGGGAAAAAAAGGAAAAAAACAAACAAAAAAAAAAAACGCGTGTCTCAGCAATAATCAAAAGTTGTAGAAATGCGTCGCATCGAGTCACACCTTGGCGAATCAGTGTAGACATCTGTCACATCACAAACAGCAGCAGATTACCGTGTTCCCTAGTGTGCAGCGTCATGCCATATGAAATAGAATAACATTCAAGGGCACATTTGTCCATTCTAAGATGACAAAATAGATATAATTAAAACGAAAGAAAATAAGCACATCCTATTAGTTTGGGTGCAGTACGGAAAATGCATTGTCAAGGATAAAAAGGTCCGCAACTCCGATTATGCCCCCCCTTGTGTATTTATTGAGACATAAAACGCACATTGTCATGTTTATATGCATCAATAAATACACAAGTGGAGCATAATCGCAGTTGCGGACTTCTTTCTCCTTGACAACAGACATAATTCCCAGCTCTTTGTAAAATATTCACTCGTTTGGCAAAGCTACATTAAAGTACATGAGGAATCTACCGGCACCAAACCACAACTGCAGCAGGTGACAAACCCACTGTATACAGGAAGATCATCTCTTCAACATAAACAATTAACTTTAAATGTCAATGCATGAACACCCAATTGTCTATCCAAGCAATAACCAGAGCATAAAAAAATTTAAATTAAAAATTAATCAAGTCCTCATTAGGGTTTTCAATAAATAGTTACATAACAATTTCGACAATGCACCGACAATTGCGCTTCTATTGGCTAGAATGGGAAGATAACAGTGTCCACTGTGTGGCCTTGTCCCTTTTCACGAAACACTCAGGTCCTGCCTCGCGCTCACGTGACATAACTCGATCTGAAGTTAAATCTCAAATTACACCGCAGAGAGTTTGCAAAATTGCATCATAACTCAAGGCGGGCCTGATTTGACATGCATCAACGAGAAGTCATAAAACGAGAGGCTCCAGGCCACTTGTAGGTACTGATAAACAGCATAAATCACACAAACGGAAAATTACCGAGATCTGGGAGCGTGACAGAAGAAGCTGAAACAAAGCGGCAAGTGGTTTTGTGTGGCGTCTTATCGGACGGTTTCCAAGCAACACGAGACCCCAAAAAACAACAAGAACAAACAAACAGACAATAATGCCCGCTACATATTGTGCCTTTGCTCTGGAACGACTTGTTGGATCTAAGACGTATCAACCCTCTTTCAAAGCGCAGTTCCTGCTTTGAAAAGAAAGGCCGCCGCGAGCACATAGGGTTCGAAGGGCTCTGCATTTTTCATGAATAAATGACTTTGGGTGCCATGGGCGTGAAGCATTGCATTGGCCCAGGGCAGGTAAGAGGAAGGACGACATACGACTGTGATGACGTTCCTGTTGGCCTGAGAAAGAAGCTGGTTTTCACAGGAGCCTAGTAAAGGAGGTCCCTTATAGCAGTGAGAGATGTGCGTTGTCTGTGGATCCATAGAGGAGGGTGAGACTGTGTGTGTGTGTGTGTGTGTGTGTGTCTTTATATGTGTCTGGGATTGTGTGTGTGTGCTCTTGAAACTGTGTGTGTGTGTGTGTGTGTGTGTGTGTGTCTTTATATGTGTCTGGGATTGTGTGTGTGTGCTCTTGAAACTGTGTGTGTGTGTGTGTGTGTGTGTGTGTGTGTGCGCGCGCACGCAAAAAGCGGGACATTGTCGACCAGCGTTGTGATCCTGCAGCAGCCATTCAGGGTCTCCGCTACACAGGAAGCGCCTGTGGCATCATGTCCTGCTGAATTATGCATCACGCAGGAAGTTTCATCAGGTGGAAGAGAGGCCGAAACCGGGACCCAAAAAGGTTTCCACGGACGAGCCGAACCTTTACAGTTCAAATGAGACCGGTTCCAGTAAAGGGGCTATTTCAGTGTTTTATGATTAATAAATGGGCACGCATTTCTACAAACCTGACTTCACTTTGTCATTATGGGGAATTGTGTGTAGATGGATGAGAAAAGAATATGAATATTATTGCCATTACGTCACTTAAGTGAAGGGGTCTGAATACTTTATGAATGCACTGTGCATGCATTTAGTAGATCAACGATAAAGTCATTGCTATGTAAACCTAAATGAAACAAAATCACATAAAAAAAAAGAATCCCGGAACACTGCCTTTTTGCGAAGCCAAAACATCCCAGCGTACCAAACTTGACAGTGGTCCCTCGTGTGGACCCCTTTAAATAAGTAATGCTCCATCTGAAAGGTTCTGCGCTGGCGGCACAGACCTATATCTCGCTCGTTCCCCGCATCAAACGCTCCTGCAGTTCCTCGCTCCCTTTTGGGGAAACGTAACGCTCAGGACTTTCCCCTCTCGGAGGAAATCCGCACAGAGTTCTACTGGAGGAGACCCGGAAAAGGGAGGCTAGTCCGCAGGGCTGAGGTTCTCGAGTCCCGTGTTCCTTTTCTTTACGGAGGGAAAGCCGCTGAAACTACTCGGCTGCTGTACTCAGCAAAGGGGTGGGGGTGTGGGGCAAAGTGTGCCGCACCAGGGAGTGCATTGTGGCTGGCAGATTGATTGTAATGGAAGTTAAGAATAAGTGAGAGGGGTGTCCAAAGCGCCAGTTACTTCAGCAGCAGTGGACGGCCCACGTAGCGTGGAGGTGCTATACGGCCATTGCACCTTTTGTTGTGCTTTGTGACGGCTAATAGCTAAAACGATAGACACTGAAATGCTCTTAATTGCACTGGATGGGGGTTGGCAGGCAGCTTTATTTTTGCTGAACGTTCAAAAAAGTATGTCACTTTTAGATACACCCCCAAACGGATGACATTACTACCGAGAACCGTACAGACTCCTCGGCAAAGCAACAACTGACAAATGCAGGTCTATTACATTTCGCAAATTGCATTGCTTGACGGGGGATAATTGGTGAGGCTTACACCTCCCTCTCTTCAGTCATTCCGTGGTTGCTATGCAATCATTCGAGATTGGCCATTGAATTATAGGTGAAAAAATAAGCCGTTATTCAAATCAACAGTGGGCCATGACCTCTGCATCATAGCCACTTAATGAAAATGGTCCACGGTAATATGTTAACATGCATAACTTTACCAGAAAGATATGACATCACCATGCCATTACTGTACTAGGCTATAATTATATATTGTATGAAGTTACTGTAAAGTTCATAATATTTAAGGGGCAAAAAAGGGAAAATCCACATTATGTACACAGAAGGCCTGTAAAGACGTGTGTTATGACAGTCCACTAGGCCAGAGGTGGCTTGGAAACAGCATCTCATAGTGACGCCCACACGCTACCACACAGCCCTGCTAGCGTCGCTTCCAAAGGCCAGTGGAAGTGACGGCGCTGCCGTGTGGCGAGCCAGCGTAGACCCCGTCGCCGCCGTCACCAGCCGCTGGGGAGCGGAACAAGCCTGTTGTTGTTCGCGGCGACCACGGCGACGTAGCACCGGGTGCGACACAGAGCCCGGTGTGGTGTGGATCACAGGCGGCGTGTGGCACTGTCGCGCGCCTGCCGCCTTACACTGTGGCTGCCTCACCTTCGAAAGGGTGACGAAATTCAAAGTGTGACAGGGATGACACATAGTGGAAGACGACGGTTCATAGACAACGCACCCGCACTGTTCAGACCGGCTCTGTGAGGAAATATTGTGTCGTTGCCACAACTCATAATTATAGTTAACAAGGCATTATGCCATTGTAGGACATTTTTGACTATTGGAAACTGATTTTTTTTCAAGCTTATCACTTATCATTGAAATATACTCTACTAATATTACAACAAGACAAAAGCACATTACAAATGATATTTCATCAACTATCTACGTCGAACAAAAGGTTTATACGTATACACAGTAAACTCCTGTATATTGTTTTCTTTGTGTTGTTATGTTACATAAGATGCAATTCATATTCCTGGCGGCCGAGTTATGCAAATGCGCTCAAGGGACAAAAGGGATTGATCTAATAAAGGGGTCGACGCTGTGTGATGTGCCTGCTGAAAGTTCCTCAGGGCGGGCATCGGATGGCACGTACGGCTACACGGTGTCTCAGTGGTTAGCACTGTGGCCTCACAGCGAGAAGGCCCTTGGAGTTCAAACCCCCCGGCCGTCCTAGGTCCTTCCTGTGTGGAGTTAGCATGTTCTCCCCTGGTGCCCCGGTTTTGCCCCACCATCAAAAGACATGGAAGGGTTAATAATCTCGTCGGTGCCCTGACCAAGGGAACTGGAGCTGGCCCCACTGCAAAAGAGCACTTGTTCTCCGTTGGACTCGCTTGGTTAAAGAACGCTTTTGAAAGGGTCTTACCCGTCCACCTCAACTCCCACATCTATCCGCCCCTCCCAGCCACAGGACCTCGGTTCACCTCCGCATACATTCCACACCCGTGAGTTCCACGGGATTCCAGAGGAGACTGTTCCATCAAGGACAAACGCCGACCCGGTATTGGTTGAGAGGCCCGGCTGGGCGTTAAAAGTTACCCCAACGGCTCGTCTGAAGTGAAAGGGCCGCGTTGCCTCATCCGTTCCTCATCACTACCCTGGCTAAGGATGTACACATGAATATGTAGGGATGCTGTGAAGCAAATGAGCGAGTGAGCATCCCCAAGGTTAAAAGCATTAGCCAGCTAAATGAGCGGGGATAATTGGAAGCACACTCGACGCTCAGAAAGGGCAAAATATCTCGAAACATTTTGGAGACTATATTGTATCTCTTTAGTGTATGTTTCTGCTTGTCGTGTGTCAAGCACATTGAATTGACTCTGTGAATGAAATGTGCAATACAAGTCCATTTTATTTGATTGTGCTACCTTTAGGAATATTACAAATATTGCTTTATTGTGGCACCTTTCTTAATGTTTCTCTTTTCTTTTCTGTGAAACGTAAAACCTTTTTTTTTATGTAAAAGGCGGAGATCATGAATGTTACAGCCACTAAGATGTCAAACAAGGACAGGCTGATACTGATAACAAGATGTAACGCACTCAGGTGCCAACGAGGCCACGTCAGGGCATTCACACCTGGCAAACAACACTCTCTCTCCTAACCCCGCCGCACCCTGGCACGCAAAACAAGCCGACCCCGGCCATAAACCCCCTGATCAGCTGCCCTCAGCACCCCGTAAATCCAGTGTAACTGCAGAGTGGGGACGACCAGGGCTGTCGGGCTGGAGTTTTATTGCGCCGGGAGGGGAAGGGGGGGGGGGGGGGGCACGGAGAAGTGCAACGGCCTGGGAATCAATATTTCATCTGATCATTTTCGTCGGCTTCAACTGTGCTTCGGATGGAGTTATATCCACCCAGACAGCCCGCTCACCCACAGCCAGAGCGTTATCTACCCCCCAGTGTGTGTGTACGATGCCGCGGGTTGACACCCCCCAGGCCGCTAATCCCCCTCGGGCTGCTCCAGCTCTTCCGGTCCGCCATCATGTCCTCAGAGGATTCTCCACCAGCTGTACTCATATTTGGACAGATTAGTCGCACCGCGTCGGCCGCGCGCGTCCGTACGTCGAACAGTCGCTCGCCATCAGCTGACTGGCCATCCTGACCAGATCGTCGGGAGCGTGAGTGGGTGACGGCCCCCGCTCAAGCCTTTTGGCGCTCATACGTGGGCTGGGCTGCCAGAGTGGGAGGCAGAGGCCCCGTGGAACTACAACAAGGTAGGAGACAAACAGATCACATCAGGTCGGACAGAGTTCGGGTCGCGTCAGCCAAAATGGTCGACTCCTCGTTAACTTCCCGGTTGGTCCTGGGCCGCGTAAAGTTGAAATGTAAAATGTATAAGAATCCTATCAAAATTGGACTGAACAAACAGATCCTCTCTGCCAAGCCTATTTTTAGGGGAAGGCCAGTACACACTAGCCAAGCGCTACCCAAACTCTCTCTCTCTCCCTTCGCTCCGTCCAATAAGCCCTGCATTCAGAGGCAGCCACCAGGTCATCCTTCAAATCTCCCACCAGCATCCTGGAAAATCTCTAAGTAGTGAGTTAATGCAGAGTTGTGTTGTACGGTATAGCACCGCCTGCCACAATCCCACGTTTCCCGTCCAGACTGGAGAGATGTAGGTATCATGGGTGGTAAGCGGGTGGGATATGTCTGGTGCACATCAAGCCAGTGTGCTTGAAGAGGCCTGTAAAATCACGTTAGCACATCAGTGTGTTTTTTTTTCCTCTTCTTCTTTTGCTAGTTGTCACTCGACGACGGCGTGACTATCACCTCTTGTTTGAAACACGCTTACTCTTCAACAAGTGTTGTGTAAACGTGTGTATCTATATATAACAAAATATATATATATACACACACACACATACACACACACACACACACACACACACATATATACACAGTATACACACAGACATATATAAATGAGATCAGGAGAAAACTTAGAAGATTCCTCGAATCGTGCCTCGCGGAAGACAACAATTTTCCAGCGCTGATGATATCAATGGACGGTGGGGCCTGGCTGGGAAGACCGGGCATTCGGAGAACATTGTAATCTGACTGTGACTGAGATTAAAGAGCTCTCCTACGGGCTTAATCCACCCGGCATACTCATGATGAAGCCCGAACCCAGGCTAAATCCTCCCGGCAAGCCCCCACTGTGCTTTAATTGAAAGCGTTTCAAAAGATACGACGCTGCTGCCGCCAGGGTCTCGTTCCGTGCGGCGAGGCAGTGCGGAGAGGGGGGGAAAAAAAAGAGGTAAAAGCCCCATGGAATGCATTATGTGAAAATACAAAAGGACTACAGATGTATTCTGCTGAGAATGTCACACGTGATGCGCGATTCTTCGCACCATTAGATGGCATAGTAAAGCAGCGCCGTGCTAAGCACTGGAAGTTCATGTCGGTCTCCCTGAGCCTCACTACGCAGCCTAGTCAGACCCTGATGCATCTGTCTCCTTCCTTCACGCCTGCTGTGTGCACTGAGTACCCCCCCACCCCCCACCCCCCAGGAAAAAACACAAAAAAACAATCCGAAGGCAGTCTGCTAGCAAGCATCGACACTCAAAAAAAAAAGGCGGTTTGCATCCGAAATAAACATTAGCTTTTAAATCTGTCCACGGAAACATCAGGGGGATTAATTTGCTCCACATTTCTCTAGGTGGCCTATTTAATGGTGCAATGCACACCTTTCAAAGTGAAACGTATGGACGGTGCTCAATACCTCCTCACAGAGACTCATCGAGGCTCAAATGAAATACTGACATCTTTCAAAAAAAAATTGTACCTTCAAAAAGTATTTAAAGACACTAGAGTACAACAGGTATTTATGTCATACCCCAAAATGTATTCAACAAAAGTGTGTCAAGAGGAATTGGAGGCTCTGAATTACTCCTGTCTCTCAGGAATAACACAATGGCCTATAGCACCCCCTGGTGACCAACAAAGCAAAGTACCACTGGCTACAGTGGCAAACCATTGGTCAGGCCATATTTTTGGTCTTCTCTTCATACTATTATTTAATGAAACACATTTCCATGTCTGTGAATAAGCCTACAGACGAGCATTTCCCACAGTTCCATCAACGTTCCCCAGAGAAAAGAAAGTACTCTATTCAAAAGACTATTTTCAGCGATATTGTCCTTAAATAACACCTACTTGCTGTAGCAGAGATGGGGGAGGGAGGGGGGGGGGGGGTTGATTGGAGGATTAGGGAACGATTTCAAAGCATGCAGTCACGTTAGGCCAGGAGTTCGCCATCTGTCTGGTCTGGAGTGCGCTGTGTGGTGCTACCGGTCGGAGAAACGGAGCGATTGTAAACGTATTGGGCAGGACCCGAGTGAACACAGTCCTGTGGAGGACACGCTGACTCAACGGAGTACCGCGAGTCAACTGCAAAAATACCAGTGCAAATGACTGCAAATGCAAACCGCTTTCGAGCACTGAAGAGGCAACCTGAAGAGGTCTGAGGAGGGCACGCACAACTTCACTAAATTGACCGAATCTCAATGGTTTTGCAGTTGTTAGGGAACCTCTTGGTGTAGCCCACTGTCAGGAATATGAAGCAATAACAAAAGAAAAAACCCTGTCTTCTTGTAGTTTTAGTTGTCATATTTTATTTTTAGTATTATTATTTGCAGTTGTTGGAATAATTTTAACGCCATGTAATCAGGTTATTGAATTGAAATAAATGTTGACTGACCCCACTTTCCCTTCTGGTACATAAAGGAGGTGATGTTGCCCAAACGTCCCCCTGTGACCTTTGTATTATCATTAAACTGTCAGCTCTGTAACCGGACGGTCAAAAGAAATCATCAAAAAAGCTTCAAACTTAAACGGATCACAGTCCACCTGATGCAGACGAAAGGAGAAAGGAAAAGCCCAAATCAGCTTTGTACAAAACATTTAATTCCCTAGTGACTACAGCATAAAGGCGCACACATACATTCAAACGGTTGAATGACCTGATGGAAAACGACCACCATTTTGTTTTGCATCTGCGACTCCTATTCTCATGATTGGGATTAAAGCACGGCAATGCCAAATTGTTAATACTTTCCGGCACAACTTCAATTCACAGCCACTGTCGTCGAAGGGATTTAAAGCGATACAAGAGGCTTAAAATGGGAAGTTTAGGGAATATCCAAACAGTAATCCTCACGTTTGGGGGAGTAAATATCCCTGTTTGACTAGACTAGTAACGAGATGACAGACGTCATTCCCATTTATGGATTATATATATATACTGTATGCAGTATATTTAGTTTGTAGGTTGATCTAATTGTGTTTACATTTGTTCTGATGTGAATTAAAACATTGGGTGCATTTCCAAACACAAAGAAAAAGATTGACATGCTTTTCATGGTTCAATAAGTAATAGAGAGTCGAGACTGTCACGTTGCAATGTCTTGCAGAAAAGAAAAGATACTGCATATGGTCAAAATGTCAAAAACAACTTGCCTTTATTCCTATGATATCAACTTTGTTCATGCATATCCAATCTTTAGTGGTGACTGTAGCATGTCTTTTGTTTTAAACACCATTTTAAATATATGCCTGCCATCTACAATAGAACCAAATCGGAACCAATTGGAAACCCAAAAAATTGCCCACCCAACATCTTCAGTGTTTCTGTGTTTGTTGTTGTTGTATACATACGGTATAAACTGTGACAGACATTTCTCTCCAGGTGAGTCATGGTCTGTCTGTCTCTTTACAGCCACGGAACACTTTGTTATCTTATTTAAGCGACATTGTTATCACGTTTCAGTTTGTGTTTGCCCTCGTTCTGTACCACTTCTCACATTGGTTGGCAGACCGGAAAGAAAACGTTGCCGGGGGATGTGAGTATTGATTGTGGAGAACTATTTGGGGACGGTCAACGCAACGACCAGTGGACAGTCCCAGACAGAAATGATGAGGACTCCAGCCGAAGCTGTCGCAAATGACTGCATCTGCAGACGTCGCTCATTTTGAGTCCGCATTCCGCTGTCTTTGTTTCCTCCTTTGTATCTGCTATTGTGTGTGTATTGGTAGGAAATAGAGGTTATTATGCGGATTAGTTTAGTACAGCTGAACTAATTCAAGCAGGGGTGTCTTTAATCCATCAATCCAGGCCCTCTGAATAAAAACGTATTTGGCTTTGATACTTTTATATTTCAATTACTATTGTACTGCTCCGACAAGGAGGACCTAGTAGAAATGTAAAAATGTTTTTCATTTGTTCTAACATAACTTGTTTAGAGAAGGTGGGTGGCAACGCTGCAAAGGTCCTCCCACGGCAATTTACCCCGTAATAAAGCTCTGAGTAATTTAAAACGAGTAAAAACAAATGAGTTTATTTGCAAAACGACTGAGACTAGGAAAGTAACGGTGGACAGGCTGTCGCTGTTTATTGCCCGTCTCCGAGGACGCGCGTCTCTTTGGAACGTGGTGCTACTTGTTGTTGTCTTGTGCCGGTGGGGAGATGGTTTTTCCCCCCGGCTTGAGGTGCTGGAGTCTGCCCATCACCTTGGCTCCCAGGCGGTTGGTCTGGCCTTTGAAAGCCGCCTCTAGCTGCTGCTCCCTCGTCTCCCTTAGGGGCGGAAGAAAAGGTACGTCGAAGAACACGGTGAGATAACGGGTCGTTATGCGAACCGAGGATGATAAGGATCTGTGTGTTTGTGTCACCGTTGGATTGTCCCAGTGAAGGCGGGATTCATTTGAGTTCTACACTGGCTTGCGGCGCATTTGACAGAACTAACACACCCAGTTACCAGTCTAGCACATCTATCCAACTAGCTCCAACGTGTATATTGTATAAGTCAAATAGACATAAGTGACACAGACTCTTGGGTAATGTAGTGTATGAGGCCTTGGCAGACGCTTTCCTCGTGGCCAGCATCTTTCCCTGCCAAATCCAAAAGAGAAACAGCCGAATGGCCACAGTCTCTTACCTGCTGTCCTCTTTGCTGCCGTCCTCCTTAAGCGGCCGGGACGCTGCGTTCAACGTCCGTGACGTCAAAGGGTCCGGCAGCAGGAACTCCGCTTTGATCATCTCCGGGGTGAGACCCCCGTCGCAGCCATCCGAACTGTAAAAACACACCAAACAATATAAACAACTTTCAATCTAGGAAAATCAGTATGAACTGAGGGTCCTTTGGCCTGTATGTCCAACTGTATTGTTCAAATGCAGTTTGGCCACTTACGGCCAATCCGAGAGAACTTCAATATCTTCTGGGAGTCCGGTGAGGAACGGGGGCGCCATGGCAGGTAGCAGGTCTGTGTTGAACTGGTCAGTCCTGCTCAAACACACAGATAGGTGGTTCTTAGACAACTTAACGAATAGTTCTGTTTGGGTAATGTAGTTCAAATTGCATGCACGTCAAATACTTCCTACCTCATGTTGTACAATGTTTAGTCTACAACTGTCACTGCTATTGTCACTGCCTTTCTCTGGCTCAATAGGAAAAGCCAACGTCTGAGGAAGACTCCCAAACGAATAAGTAACATCTGCGTTCGAGACACAATTTACAGCGGCGTTCATTTTCGCCATAAACACTGTACGCTAGACTTTTCAATTTCAGTTTATTAAAGTCCATTTTCCACACACGCCGGACAAGACACTACTCCACTGTGCAAACACGTCATTCTCCGCCGCGCTGTTTGGACACTTGGCAGAAGCGCTGACCTACGGTCGCCGGCGGCAAATCACTCACCGAGGCCGCTTGTGGAAGACGAGGGGCACAAACACCGCATTTCACTGGGGCCTTGTTTAGACAGCGCCTCAACACAGTGGCAGGAAATGGGCCTGACTCTGGCAAACCTTCACGCTCCAAAACGGATTCCTTCGATGACGCTCGCGGGCACGGGACTGACAGCGGGAGGACCAGGAACACAGGCACCGGGCAGGTGTGACCCGGGCGTAAGTCATCTCCGCTGACTCGGCATGTTTTCAAGTGGAACGTCGTCTTGAAGCGTCACTGTGTCAACAGGACGGCGTTTTAAAACGGCGAGAGTTTCATGTTTTTGTCGCTTAAGAACAATCTCCCTGAAGACATCCCTGCCCACTGTTCAGCTTGACGGATACACGTTTAGTGTTGAGTGTGAAACACGTTGCTAGGATTGCCCCTGTTCTATGAAACCCTGTCAGCAATAGTTTTCGATCATCTTGAAGTCGTTCCTATCGGCAAGCATTTCCAAGTAAAAAAAAACAAACACTTTTCCTTCAATCCTCCCTACCCATATCACATTCAAAATACCCATTTGATAACCAAAGTCAAGTCAAAGTCAAAACATAGGTCTTCCCATGGAGACAATTCCATAGTGTTTTTTTATTCTTACATGCGTGGGGCCCAGTTGCTGGTCATAGTAGGCATGTTGGAGACACAGGTAAGGGCAGTCGATGGAAACTTCTTCCAGGTCATTAGCCCTCTGATCACATCCTGTTGACAATGAAAACAGGAAATGAGCAAAATCCCCTTTGGGCAGCATGAAAGGATGAATTTAAAGAAACAACACAAGTGCATACACTCATGAATAAACATGTGTGTATGTACAGCATACACAACCACTCATACAAAAATGAATTATAGCTGGGGAACTTCCAACAAGCGACAGAAACAAACCCAAAAAAAACAAATGAATCGCTAAATCCATAAATGACTAGGCAGCGCTGGAAGGGGACTGGGGTTTTTACCTTCCTGGTCAGGAACTGCTTCTGCGTGCTGGGGGGCTGCACGCCGCTGGCACTCTTCTGGAGGGTGTACCTGGGCAGCGGACACAGGTGGTACTCCAGGTCGCTCTCCAGGTACAGCGGGGTGGGCTTGTAGGCGTGGAGGCCCGGGGCTGGGTTCTGCAGGGCAGGGCACACGGCACGCCCTGAGAACAGCGCTCATACACCACCCACCACATTTCTGTATAGCCACCTTCATCTATAACCCATAATCTAGTCCATGCACAATGACAGATTTGATTATTTAGATGATATATGAAAAGGTGCAATGTTCCAACTGTTGCAGAACGTCGACGAGTAACATCACATGCGGCGAAACTACGGTATCCTGTTAGGGGCAAGCGTTACATTTGCAAAATACACATGGCGCGAAACCGCCCTTCAATCCTCCCTTGAAGCACAGAGGAGGAGAGTGGGTGGCCTTACAAAGATCCTGAGGGGGTTGCAGTAGGCCGTCCTGAGGAGGGCGGCGGGCGCGCTGAAGGTCAGGGGGGAGGACTCGTCCTCAAAGTCCTCCAGCACGCGGTGGCTCTCGGGCTCCCAGGCCACGGCGGGTTTGAACACCGCGGGCAGCTCTTCCTCCTGGTCGAAGAGGAAGAGAGTGGGAGCGCCCATCTATGAATACATATATTTTTTGGGAAGAATGAATTATGAATGAACAGAATGTGCTGAGTGACTCCAGTCCTGTGGGGGGGGGGTTTGTTTTACGAAGCAGCGTTCAAATGGACTGGTCCAGCTCTAATTCTTTTTGTTTTTTTAAACTTAAAGAAAGGAACAGACCCCCCCCCCCCCTGAAAAACACACATGATTGTCATGACCAGAACAATTAAGAATGGCTAGATCAGACCTATTATAGTTTAAATCGGTTCAGCCTTGTTTTTGCAGTGCGACGGTCTCCTTAAGGTCTTACTGTGTCCATCCATAACCCGGTCCATGTCTACATAGTGCGGGTTGAAAGGCCGTACACGACCAAAAATACATACTTCACATTGACGTCACGAGCCGTGGCCCGTGGGAAAATCCATTAAGTCGTTGCATTTCATAAACACTGAGGTCGATGACTGTCAGAACACTGCAAGTTCATATTCTGTCCAAGGTATTTATGCTATGACGCCCTCAATGATGACAGATGTTATATTTATCCCACTGACGATTTGGTCCCGTCCACATGCGTACGTGTCGCGCGCGTCGGAGAAAACGAGACCGTCGTTCGTCACACTACGGCAGCTGCTACGTGCGCCGACCCCGCGTGTTAGTCCTGAAACGTAATGGTGACGTCTGAGGACATTGCAGCGCTCGCCTCTCGCGGTACCTGTGCTCCTGTGTGCAGGGGCCGCGGTAAGGTGGGGGGGACGTAGTGGATCCCTGCCTCGTACGCCGCCACAGGCTGGTAGCCCATCAGCTTATAGTGTTGGGGAACCTGGAAGAAAAGACAGGCTCACAGCCTCATGTACAAACTCAACAGTCCTCAAAGTCCTGCCTTATATCAAGTACTACACAAAAGCTTGGACCCACTTTCCCATTCACTTCAATGGGAAAGTGTGTCCAAACATTTGTCTGGTATGTACATAAAAAAAAGGTTCAATAGCATGCTATAATACCAGAAAAGAACAATACCAAGTACTAGCAAAAGTCTACCCACCCCAAAGCAGTAGCAGGGCTGAAAGGGGCCGTACACCCATATCTCTACCATGTATTATGGTCCTCTAAATAATTTGAGCTAACACACCCTTCTCCATTGCTTAAGTCGAACTCAAACAATAAGGAAAGAAGAAAAGGCGACGCTTGTTCTCGGCTGCACTCGAGCGATTTGGAAAAACGTAACCTTCACACCCTTCCTCGCTACATTTCCATCGCCTTCATCATAGGACGTCGCTGGCGGAGGATGAAGAAAAGTGCACAAGAAAAGGAAGGCGCCAGCTAAGGTCTCTCAGCCTGGAGTCTACTTGACTCCTCCGCTTCAAGGAGACACAGCGCCCGACGTCGAGTCGACGTACCACGAGACTGAAGAACGGCGTGTGTGTTTGGACCGCGACGTCGACGGGGCGCACAGGAACCAGCCCCAGAGCGTTGGGAGCCTAGAGGGAAGAGAGATGTACATTTCAAAACGGGACAAAATAGGTCAAAACTGCACAAATCATTCGGCCAATTCGGAAAACGCTGCTGGTGGGTTATAGGGGAAAATGATCCTGAACGACAACTGGTTTGAATCCCTATCTGATATGAATGAGAGGAGATGATAGATGTTTGCTGTTTGACTTGGACTTGCACCAGCGCTTACTCTAGCGCGCGAGAAAAGGAAGGGTGATTGAGTGTGAAGGCCGCAGTGCTCACCAGTTCATCTGGCTGGTTGGCAGAGGAGAAGACGGGGAAGGCAAAGGGAAACACCTTATCCGATGAAATAGTCAGAGGGCTCGCCTGCTCCTCTCCGGCTAACTTAGGGAAAGGGTTTCGTTAAGAAGCTGGAGCTCACAACATATCAACCAGAATATTGCAATTCTTTGGCGTTTTAATATTACATTAAAGTATATATACATATATATATACATATATATACATATATGCAGTTGTGGATACCCAAGCTGAAACAGTGTATGCTCATAAACCCGGCACCTTTCTCTCTATCGGATCGATTCCGGATCAGCCGCTTTAAACAGACCAGCCTGTGGTTCATGCGGCACCGAATCACGACCTGCAACAGAAATGGATGTGGTGATGCAACCCTGTCTCACTTCAGCCTGTGTCTGTGACGGTCTAGCCCGGAACATTCTCAGGTAGCAAATTCAAGAAGTCATTCTCGTTCTCAGGGTAGTCGTTCGCTAAGGGGAGCATTTGTCGAGGGCGTTGTCCAAGCAAACAAATACTTAAGAGCACTGGACTTGATGGAACATTCAACTAATAGCTGGCAAAGATTACACTTATTATACTGCGGTTGACTGGTATGTGATAGAGAAAGAGGTCGAGAGAAAGTGAGAAGGAGAGAGAAAGGGGAGGGTAAGGCAAAGGACAAGAAAGTAAGAAAAACAGGAAAGAAAAAGAAAGAAAGAAAGAAAGAAAGAAAGAAAGAAAGAAAGAAAGAAAGAAAGAAAGAAAGAGAGAGAGAGCCAGACAGAGACAGACACAGACAGACAGACAGAAAGCCACAAATAGAGGCCACAGAGAGCTGGTGGTGGATGCGGGGGGTGCGGTGAATGTGGAGGGGCTACCTTGCGGGCTGCCTGCTGGAACAGACGGAAGGCTCGGTGTCTGACCTCCAGAGAGCTGTCTGAGTACAGGCTGAACGCTGGCCTCGCCGACGGCACCTCGCAGGTCAAACCGGGCAAAAAGAAACATACATTCATTCATATGTATATATATATATATATATATATATATATATATATATATATATATATATATATATATATATATATAAACATACATTTATACTATAAGAATGAATGTAATTGTATGTTAATAAACATGAAAGTGAAGGAAACTGCAAAATATACAGTACCTGTCAAACGTTTGGACATCCTTTCCCATTCACTTGAGTGGGAAAGTGTGTCCAAACTTTTCACTAGGACTGTATTGTTATTGGATGTTGGTGTACTGAAACTACAGACAAAAATATTGTCATAGTCACAGTCAGGCCGCCAGAGGAGTAGGACAGATTGTCTCCTATTTGGCGGGATGATCCCAGCAGCGACTAGACATTACCTGCCCTGCGCTCCGCTGAGGCCTTCTGCCGGACAGTTCAGGCCGCGCCCTGGCGCCCTCGCCCTCTCTCCTCACCTCTCCTCTTTTAACCTACAGAGATATGGTAAAAAAAAACGTATGAAACTCTACATGGTCGACGCGCTGCAGAGATTCCTCGTCATGTCCACTGTTAGCGCGGCGCTGGATTGATTTAGAGCCCAGTCGAGTGCTCACCATGGAAGTAGAGGACACAAGAGTTCGTGTTCGGGGCCCACAAGTGGCTTGGCAGTGGGTCTCGTAAAAACCACAAAAGGCTCCCCCATAAACCATGGCGTGTGTAAACACGGCGCTGTAAACAGAGTGGCGGGCCGAGGAGGAAGTGCCGTGAAGTGTGTGTGTGTGTGTGTGTGTGTGTGTGTGAGAGAGGCCAGCAGCGGCTGTTCCCTTTTTGTATCTCCAGAGTCCAGCACAGAGAGAGCGCCTCCGCGACACCCAGACTCATATATTACTTTTGGACGTCTCTCTGGCCGGAGAGGAACGTTTCCCCAGCACGGCATGTCCCATCAAAATAGCCCGGGAGCGTTTTACAGGTTGATTACGTGGCGTGAAGCCCCAGTTCAACGGAGCGGCTGCCATTGTAAACCAAACCGCGGCATGGGCAAGGGAGCGAGCGCGCGGGAGAGAGAGAGAGAGAGAGAAAGAGAGAGAGGGAGAGAGAGAGAGGCGGTGGGAGGACGCAAAACAAACGTCACGCTCACCTTGTACTCGTGGTCTGATATCTCTCTTTCCTCCAGGATTTGTGCCCTGGTACGCGCCGAAACCGGGTCCTTGCCAACGCGAACCCGCCTGGAAGACAGCAGGAGTACGTTCAGCACCTCAGAGGGCAATACTAAAACAGTGGTGGTGGAACGGATCAAGGGGGAGAGCGCGCACCATCGCAGCTGGATGGCCCTCTCTTCCTCGACGTCCCGCCGGACCCTCTCCTCGAAGGAGGCCTCCTTCATCTGCCGGCTCTGGAGACCTGTGGTGCTCCGCGACATTCCTGGGAACGGAGGAAGCACAAGGGGCACATCCAGCGGGGAAAGAGTCTGTTTGATACCCTTCAGGAAATATGCAAATTCCTAGGGTCAACATTAATACACAAATGTGTTGGGATGACCTTTTTGATGCTGTACGTCAAATCTACACGCAGCAACCCACATCAAGTGTGTCTCTCTGTTGTATTGTGCACATTTATCTCATGCAGAAACAATACAAAGATGAGGCGGGCATAATCACCCAATGGGACAAAATACCATGGGGCCACCACAGTCTAGGTAATTAAAGGGAAACGCTGCCCAATAACTGTGTATCAAAAATATCAAGTCCACCAATGATTCGCATGGGACCACAAAACCCCCTGCTCTCCGCTAAACCCCCGTGACCCGCAGGGCCGGCTGCTGACCACACACCGTCCCGCAGGTCCCTGTAGCTCAGCTTGTCAGGGTGCTGCATCAGCATCTTGGCCACTCCGGCGGGGGAGCTCACGTCAAGGGAGGTCCGGCCCACTGACAGCCCCCTCTGCTTCCTCGGCGCCTGAGGGTAAAAGACGAGAGGAGGGAAGATGTAGCACAACAGAAGAAGAACGAACGGCAGGAGGTGTACCATAAACAAACGATAGACAGTCTGTTTGAGATATGTGTGTGTCGTGTCTGTTCAAAGCCACCTACAATGGATTTCTGCACAACGACTTCTAGCTATGACCATTATGTATAAAACGGGCCCAGTGTGTTTAGACCTAACCACATCAACGGCCTTGGAGCGGAGACCTTTGGCTTCACCGTGGTTCTTATCGGCCGGAGTACGGACTTGGCCAGGGGTGGCACCAGGGAGCCGTGCCCGTGCATGGCCACTTTGCCATGGCCCAGCTCCTTCTCCAGCTGACTGCAGAAGACAAACGGGACAAAGAGATAAACCAAAAGACAATGAAGCCCTGTTGTCACTCACTGACGGGGGAAACAACTCCGTAGTGATAGCATCACAGTTCAGTTTCACCTCTCAAATCAACGCAATCCATATTTTCAGCTTTACAAACATGGGCCTATTGGACGAACGGCATAGTCATTGAATCAACAGAACATGCCAATCGTCAATCGATCATCCTCTTTATAAACGGCCCTTACTTCACACAGAGATAACGCGATGCCAAGTCAAACCTTATCAGTGCCCATCTGGGTGATGGATAGCACACCCTTTGCTCCTGGGAACCAAACTATTAAAATATGTGACATATTGGAAGAAGAACAAAACAAATTGAACCGAGAACGGCCGACCTGCGTTTCACAAAGAACGTTTTCCCTTCTAAGATCATAATCCACTAAAGCACTTGGGAAAGCCAAAAGTCAATTAAATGGATCCCTCGTATCTGCAGTTTGCGTTGCTTGCCCTAAAGTCAACAAACACTGTGGGGCTCTGCAAGAAACCATAAAACATGTTCCAGTGTGGACAGAAATTAAAACTGGGCCATAAGTCTATCACAGGAGGTACAGGAGAGTAGACGAAGACAGAATATTAAAATGTGAAGAAAAGATTTAAGTGGTTTTGAAAATGTCTTTTGCAAACCCACGAGGTCTTTCGCATCCCTTTGGGTTCGTAGGAAATAGTCTCAAATGGCTTTGCATCGATATGGTCTACTGCTAGGTGTTCTGGTAGGGATACAACTGCACAGCCCAGAATCTTAAAGGACAGCACCCTTAGGAAGATAAAACCTACACGCCCATCTGGCACAGACTCCTGGTACCACTGTGCATTAAGCCACTATTAACCTATCCCCCCCAGCCACTTCACACTCCATTTCAGATCCTTTTGATACTGAAGTGGCACTCCATCATTGAGGGTCAACAACGTGTCAAAGGACTGCGAGTACCTGAGGGCCAGGTGGGGAGAGGAGGAACCGCAGAGGGTGCAGACGTAGGGCTTGGAGTTGAACTGGGAGATGACCAGCTGGAGGGTGACCTGGCTCATGCCATACTGGGCCGGGGTGAAGCTGACGACGACATCAACTTTGCCATGGGCTGGGATTACGCCTACACGGAGATCAAGAACAGACCCCAAAAAAGGTGAAAATTACATGTGGAGGGGGTTAATGCAACTGACACAAAAATATGACTTGACTTGCTTACAGTGTTTGTAAGTTTAACAAAATAATCATTTAACGGCATCTTTATTCCTCACATTCAAATAACCAAAACTGCAACAACAACAAGAAATGGGGGAAAACATTTAGTGGACTCATCGTTGGGGATATGGGCGCACGGTTAGGATGCGAAACAGTTAAGACACGCAGGCGGAAATCATCCTGTGGGGAAAGGAACAAGCCATTCTTGGCCCGGCTCCGCAACCGTAAATTCTGAGGAGGGTTGGAGGTCATCCGGATGTCTGTGGGTCCCCGCTGGCTGGAAAGCGTCGCCGTGACGCCGGGGGACGGGGGGGGGGGGGGGACGGGACGGACTAAGGCCAAAATAGAACGTGGCAGTGGAATGCTCAGGTCCACACTCCCCTGCTTTGTGTCAGTGTGTCAGGCGTCAACCCAACACGCGTTTACGTCTAGTTGTTGAGAATTAACAGCTCCGTTGGGGTCGGATTTGTTCGGTAAAGCAAAATCTGGCTCGATGCATGGCAAGGTCAAGGGTCATGGGGCTTTAAATGGACTGCATTTATATAGCGCTTTTGGACCGGAACGGAACAAAGTGCTTTACAATGTCGCCTCTCATTCACCCATTCACTCAAACTCTCACACCGATGATGGCAGAGCTGCCATGCAAGGCGCTTGTCTCTACATCGGGAGCACCTCGGGGTTCAGTGTCTTGCTCAAGGACACTTCGACACATGGACAGGAGGAGCATTACTCACCTCAATACAATAATATAGTTAATCTAATAATTGTGACAAAAAATAGAGTAGTGAAGTGGGTAAAGGTTTGTGGATGCTACTTTGTTGGATACGTTTGTGCTACATTCGGGATATGCTTTTAGAATCATTGCCAGACAAATCAGAAATCCTCCAAGTTACATATTTTACAATACTGCTCCACGTCTACTTTTATGGAATTATGAAGAACAAGGAAAAACCACCATTCATTTCCGGAAATACAAAATCATGAGAACCGTTAAAATAATCTCAGAACTGGAGTTGTCCAGGCCACGGAGTAGATGTAAAGTGTGGCCCCTGCCAGTGGTGCACCTGTGATGGGGGCGACGGTGAAGTCTCTGTGAGGCTGGAGGATGTAGATCTGGAACTCAAAGTCAATGGGACAGCTGCAGCTCAGAGGAATAGTATGGTTGACACTGAAGAAGACAAAAACAACTTTTATTTGTCTTATTATTATTACATTAAGCGTCATGATTAAAAAACCTGATTAGCAGCCATCCATCAAAAGCTATCCATCAAATATTACAAATTGAATGAGCTATATATATATATACATACATATATATATATAATCTGGCTATATATATTTGTATGTACCTACTGGCTGGACAAGTATTATTATTTTATATGTAACACCAAAGTTGTAAATGACTGACAATGACAAATACATGTGTCTCATCTGCCTGGACATGGGATCATAAATTATCTTTAATTCCATGTCATGTCACAAGGGATTATGGCAACTCTTTATGATTGCTTATGTGACCACAATAATGCTTAAAATAAAGAGAAGTGTTGTAGTTTTTGGAAGTTGCCATGTTTGTCCACCTCACCTGTGGCCCAGAGGGACAGCAGGAAGGTTGATATGGGAGGGGATATGAAGGTCATCGATGATAGGGTACGCATGGACAGGGACAAGTAGATTCTCCTCGCCCTGTGGGTGTACAGAGAGAGAGAGAAAGAGAGAGAGAGAGAGAGAGAGAGAGAGAGAATGAGAAAAACACTGTATGAGATGAATCACAAGACAGCCTAAAAAAAAATCAAAGCAACTGTCGCACAAGACACTTGACAATGAATATTGAGCAGAGGATGAATACAGTGGCATACAGAAAGAGAAGCCGAACAGTCAGAAAATCGCTAGTGATTTTACGATCATACAGCATAGCGGATAGAGCACACATTGGAAGTTCTACTCCGGGGAGTTTTCTGACCTTGCAATGAACCCTAAGACAATCGTAGAAGTAGCGCCATTCGTCCGGACAGAAGTGAACTTTTATAGTGTAGGAGAGGCCTGGAACAAGCCGATGCTAAAAACAGGAGATGTTAAATATGATCAGTCGCAAAAAAAATGTAACGCCAATCAAGCAGACTTTGCATGTGCTTCAATAAATCAACACAAATAGCCTACCTTTTTTGAATATTTTGTTTTGAAATACTTGGTTTGAGTGGGGAGAATATGAATATTTATCACCTCAGAAGAGACGTTGATTAGTTTCTGAGGGGAAGATTTAAAAAAGGACATGATTAATTCCGTCACGTCAAAAACAGTTGAAAATGTAAAAAGAAATTCAGCTACACTGTTTGAGTAAAACATGACGTAACTTGAAAAGATATGCAGGCACATAACTTTTTTCATTGGGAAGTTAGAAAACTTTTTACATATTGACTTTCATGGACACATGACCTAGCAATTAATGAATCAAGAGTGCAATCTAATTTTGTGCATTTCTGTTGAAGACATGCTGACACTTTTTTATAGGGAGGTCCCACAATCCTGATGGCTCACTTACCAAGACTTTAAGATAATCCTGCCCCAGTTTGAACCCACTAAAGTGCAGCACAGAGGGTTCTGCTTGGATAACGTTGTTGCTTTTGAGTTTAGCAAAGGTTTCTGGGAGGGGCAACAACAACAACACAGCAATTGCTCAAGCAAAACGTAATGATGACCACGAGTAGCTGAAACATGTCACAGCCTTCAACAATCAAATCAACACAGTAATCAACAAATGTCTACTACAACAAAACATAGTTTGGCTGTAGGAATCATACTGGTTTCAAGGAGATGATGAGGGACTTCTTGATGTCTTATTTCCTCCACCAGTTGGCTCAGGGGTAGGACTTTCTTCCTGAAGGTGTCTGAAAAGGTCTCTGTCGACAAATGTGCCACTGCCATACTGACAGCATCTTATATTATGAACATCTTCAAGGGAAAAGGCTTTACAGTACACCGGACAGTGCAGATCCTAAAAACAAAAACAAAATAACGTTAACTCGAAACAGTAATTTGGTAACGTGTGCTAGCATAACGTTATCTAGCTAGCTAAGTGTGACGTTAGGTATTAAACTGAGTTAGCCAGCTGAGACGTCACATAGCTTTAAGAAATAGTTTAGCAAATTCGCTTTGACCTCAATAACAACTTACGTGGAAAGTGTGAGAAGGATTTCCAATGTATTTAGACTTGAAAGTAGCAATAATTGTTTCTCTGAAATAGTTTATTTATATGATGAAGTATAACTGGTGCAAAGAAAAGCACATCTCCATCAAACTACAAACACTCCAGTTGCTATAGTGATGCTTCCGTAAAAGGGAAGGGGGGTGAAAGGGGCGTGAATGTGTTGACTGACTTTACAGCGTGCCATGCAAGAAGCATAATCAATATTATCACAAACTCACGAGCACTGTATAGATTATTTTCATTATAACGTAACTTCTGTGTTAGTGCTCTTTGGTCCTACAGTCATTTTTTTCCCCGATTTTGACTTTTCTTTTTAGATAGAATTACAAATTGTATATGTTTTTTAAATTGACAAATTGACAAAAATGCAAATAATTGGACTTATTGGATCACTTCTGCTCATGTACGCCGAGGTGAGAAAGCATGTGATTTTGGACCAGAATGAATCAAACATCATATTGAAGGTAATTCTGAAAAAGATATTGTTCTTTACAATACAGGCAAAAAGTGACTGCCACACCCCAAACAGAGTACTTGTAAACGACGAAGAGAGGTGTATAAAAGAATTTTTGCACTTTAACAACTCCAAAAAACCTGGTGAGTCACAAATATGTTGAAGTACTTGATAATTGGCAACCATAACATATTATTGGAAATTCTCAGGATGACATAATATTTGTTTAATACATGACCTTTTCTTTTGAAAGAAACATTTTTATGTCATTACCAGTTCGATGCATTAAATACACATTGCCATTCCCATATCAAAATCTATTTCGGGACACTAGTGACCCCTAGTGATGATGTATGTACCCGCACCATGCAATTTATATGGGTCTATTTTTAACCTGTTGATAATGTTTGTCACCTTTATAACTTGGGAGGACAATATCAATTACATGTCATCAAGCACATTTTTTTAAAAGCAAAACAACAGCTTTCATTGATCTCTTCAAAGTCTAATTTGTTTTGTCTCTCCCTAGACTGCGTTGTGATGTGGGACCACTTAAATTGTTGGCCATCTGCATTTGCAGGGGAAACCGTCTCACAACCCTGTCCGGAGCTTTTTAAGTCAGATGGTGAGACACATTGAGTAATCTCCGAACACAAACAGCACCACTGCAAGTGTATGGTTAATGCTTTTCCAGTAATCAAATTCTTGATCATCGTGAGATAAGCTACATCACTTGTTTACCTTGTACATGTCCCAAGCGTCAGGCATAAATATCGGTGTTGACAGAGACAACAAGAGATCTTGAAAGTTGCCGTTTTATCAATGGCCTCAGTCATACTGGATCTATTAACATAGGGATGCAATGTTTCAATATTGTATACAAAGAAAACGGAACAGTTTAACAGTTAATCTCATTTATATAATCAGTTTATATAATCTTCATATAAAACATGTTTCCTTTATGTTGTCTTTGATATACTCAAGTAATTTCTTTGATCGCCTAGGATTAGAAGGATACCAGAGCTCGTCAATAGAAAGAGTTTTAGGCAATATTGTTTTGACATGGTTGTTGTTAGATTTGGGGGGTTTCGGGAAAGTGTATCGAAACTGCACTGCCGCAGGCTGGACGGACCCTTTCTTACCTCACGCGGAGGCATGCAACTACATCTTCAACGACACTCTCCACTTCCTTGACGAGGTCATTTTTTCTCTGTATCCCCAAAAAATATGTATTATTTCTTACCCTCAATATACAATTTTATTGCAAAGCACTTTGTAACCCTTTTTTGAAAGGCGCTATATAAATTAAGTCATTATAACATGTAGTGAAATCCTATCCGACATCTCACACTAAAACGGCGTGGTCTCTCCTGAATCAGTCTGTGGACTCCCACATGTATTTCTCCTACGTGAAGGCCATGTACACGGCTGGCTATGCTCTCTCCCTCGTCTCGCTGACCATCGCCATCACCATCCTCTGTCTATTCAGGTCAGCTTCTTTACCGTTAAACTAAGTTTTTCTATCAAATAAAATGCCCCTTTGCGCTTTTGCCAGTTATGTTGCCAAAGTTTCTGATTAGGAAACGTATTTATTTTGTTTGTATGTATGATCCTAAAAAACAACAATACAATTGGTCGTTTGCTGTCCTCTTTGCCGAGCAGAAAACTCCACTGCACCAGGAACTACATCCACATCCAGCTCTTCATCTCCTTTATCCTTCGTGCCATCTTCATCTTCACAAGAGACTCACTGCTCTTTGCCGACGAAGACCTCTACCACTGTGACCACTACACGGTAAGTTATCTTCACCAATGAAGACCTCTACAATTGTGACCACTACACGGTAAGTTATCTTCACCAATGAAGACCTCTACAATTGTGACCACTACACGGTAAGTGACTCGTAACCAACAGATATGAGAGTGGAGGAGAACATGAGTGATTGAATCCAATACAACAATGTGTCAATAGTTCAGTCCATAATACAATAAGTGTTCATATGAACATGAATACATCATTATGGTTATAATTTCTAAGTATGATAGATAGAAGATGTATTGTGAAACAGGAAGTGGCACTGTGATCTGCAATAGGTGGCCTGTAAGTTGGTGCTGATGGCCTCCAACTACTGCATCTTGGCCAACTACAACTGGCTGCTGGTGGAGGGCCAGTACCTCCACACCATGGTCAGTCTGTCCTGCTTCTCCAAGAGGAGACACCTCTGTTGGTACATCGTCCTGGGCTGGGGTAAGAATGGAATGTACAAAAATGGAAATGGAATAGGAAATCATCAATCTCAGGGGAAATTGTAATATCATAAAATATAATAAATCGCCACCATCCCCTTAATCGTTGAGTAGAAATGTATTCAAATTATTTCTAAATTAATTAGGAATTGTTAGTAATTGTTTTTTTTCTACCCAGGTTTGCCGTTGATCGTTATCATATCCTGGGGATTAGCGAAGTACTTCTATGAGGACGAAGGGTGAGAGACAGATTTGTCTGCTATTGGAGAGCTATGGCATGTGGACGGTCTAAATGTGAATGAATTCAGATACAATATTTGACTTCCGTTTTTTTTAATCAAGTTGCTGGGAAACCAGGAAACATGCATGGATCTGGTGGATCCTACGAGTGCCTGTGTTGCTTTTCATTTTAGTAAGTCAGCTACATTATTGCTTTGCTTTTCTGCTTTCCTTAGTTGAATTTATATCTAACAGTGTTTGCGGAGAAATGTTAAAACGTTAAGTTTGTATAGCTTTTTTCCACGTGTGTACGCTAACTTTAACTATTGGAATTATATTCTGCAGGCAAATTTGATATTTTTCCTGGCAATCTTTAGAATCATAGTTGTTAAACTGAGGATGTCAGACACGCATGGAAATGAATTTTGTCACTATAAGTGAGTACCATCATATTAACCCGTCAACAACTATTACTTCACAACCATACATTAAGGACTTTTACCTTGTTAACATAATTGCAGAACGCGTTGACTACCCTTGCAAAGGACAGAGCACTTATTGAGAACTTGTTTCCTTTTCTCTGCTTTGCAGGAGGCTCATCAAATCCACTTTTTTCTTGGTGGCCCTCTTTGGTTTGCAGTACATCCTCTTTGTCTTTTTGCCCATTTCCGTCAGTGGTTTAATGTTCAAGATATGGACCTTTGCTGAGCTGGCTCTTTCATCGACACAAGTAAGAGATGAGGTTGATTCAATTCATTATCAGTGTGTTCAACCGGTTCGACATCTAACCTCACCTTCCCTCTTCCTTAGGGATTTGTTGTTGCTTTTCTCTATTGTTTTCTAAACGGAGAGGTAGGTTTGTTTCTGTTCAACTTTATTATTTTCTTTTGAATTTTGCAAAGATCACTGACAAAAAAATGTGTCAGATTGTTTTTGACCAGCATTCTGCTCTGCTCAAGTCCCTGTCCCTCTCCTCTCGCCTTCAGGTGCAGCATGAAGTGGCCAGGAGATGGCGCCGCTGGAGGCTAAAGCAGCGCGTCCGTGATCGACCCAGACAGCACCACGGCTCCCTAAGCCAGAGTGGATCTGCCACCACCCAAGTCTCTTTGCTCCCCTTCCCTGCAAACCCCCACAACCCGCCAAGCCCCGGACGTCTGCCGATGGACAACATGTATGTCTAATTCTGTTTTCAATGCAGTAGCAAACACATCAACATCAACTATTCTAAACAGAGTCCCAATGTGAAGCAGCACCTCTCCGCCCATCATAGTCCTTCAACTGAAATCGGCACTATCTAGCCTTAAAACAATGAAACCTCATTATTCAACTGGAGTTATCGATGTCTTGGCAAACCCTATGTCAGGTCTTATCAGAGCAGAACCATTCTGACAGGGAAGCCTCTGGACCACTGTGGTTCATGTGAGACAGTCCTGTGATGCTTTGCCAAACCCTTGAGCACAAGCAGCCTGTCCAGAGCAATGTGGACAGGCCCATTCAGTTTTTTGTTTTCTATAAAATTGTCAGGTCACAGAGTTGGAGTTATTCAAATGGGTCCAGTTGAGGTGTTGTTGAAACAAGTTTAGGGTTGTAAAAGAGACAAAAGGGTGAAGGGAAGGCAACGTGTTAAGGGGTAAGGCCAAATATAAAACAGGTCCTTCTTGTTCAAGGAATCCTACCCAGGCTCTAGAAATAATAAGCTGTACTATTGCCAAGCACATTTTCTTTGAACACAAGTGTTGCACATTGGGAGTACAAAAGGATTTAATCAAGCATGTCTCTTTTCTAAACAGATGTAGCTACTGTCCTGTATACATTTTATTTGAAGGTACATAAAATCATTGAAATGTACATGGTGAGAATCAGAACAGAAAAATACTGCAATAAATCAAACTGTTCTACTCAGTTCTTTCTATACATTTTGATTGATCCCTCCCTCTCCATGTTTTTTTTTTTTTTAAATAAAACATCTTATTCAGGTGTTATAATGTCCATAGCAAGCAAAGTGGTACAATTTCTTATATCTTCTATGTAGCGTATGTTTTTTTCATCTCTTCCGCTTTGACAATGTAACCCTTGATAGCATCTTCTTTTGACATTCCTATTGGATTGAATCAAGAAATGCATGCAATTAACACTGTGAAACAATCAAAGATAAAAAAAATTGCGTAAAGTCAACTCCTTATCCATTAAAGGCCAAACCTTTCTTCGAACTCCAAGCATCCCACTTAGACTTCCCTGTGAAGTCAAACATCCCAGGACGCTCTGCGGAATAAAGAATGATTGTTGTTGGTCTCTGACAATAAGATGAACAATAGAACATGACAAGGACAGTGGATGTGCACAGGACAGTGGATGTGCACTCTGTTTCACCAAACATGTGCGTTTAGGGCCAAACTGCCTAACCACTGCAAACGTTACCGTCTCCAGACTGTTCCCACGATAAATCCAACTTGGTGTGAATCAGTCCTCAAATCACGGTAAGAATGAGGCCAGACTAGTTGAAGGAGTTGCGCAAACTCACCTATGTTGACGTCGCCCACTGTGGCCTGCTTGTACAGGCCGTATATGTCTGACAGGTCGCCGTGGTTCGGTCGCTTCTCCAAGTTCCGCACCTCGTTGTAAGCCTTATCAAAGTCCTCCTAAGGGAGGAAAAGAACATTTGATTTGTATCAAAGTTCTTTGAAGGGAGGCAAAACTACATTACGTTTCTATTGTCAAGATTAACATGCTTTCCTTGACAAGTTGAATGAAACAATAAGTACACTACACTCCCTATGATATTTAGGGACAACATAAGTCATATTTTCATTTCACATTTGTTAAAACGATCGACTGTCTGTTGGTTTTCAGAGAGATTGGTTAAATTCAACTGAATACATTATCTAAACACCACCTGTTAATAAATACGACTGCCTAATACTACTGCTAGCACTAGTAAAAGGTTATAACGAGAAAACCATGCTTTCAAGTACAGAAAATTGCCACAATCTGAGTGTAAAAGGTACATGTATGCTTACCTGAGACATGACTGTGAGACAGAAGGCCACTTGTAACAACCACACCTTCCTACTGCCTTGAGCGCACACAGAGGCTGCACACCTGTAGCCTATGTGGGCAAATTAAAGGATCCAGGAATGGGAGGAAACCAAAAAAACTGACGGGCGAGGAACTAACATGTACCACTGGTACCACCAGAGGGCAGCGTCTGCTTATTGTCACTGAAACCTAGGAATGACTCAACCCTATTCCCATTACTGACGATAACACACTGACTGAAGCGGCTTTTTAACTCTGCCATTTTAAATGTAAAACAATTATATGGCCCACTTTTAATAGATATTCAGATTGTTTCCTGTCCTTTACATACATTTTCTTGAGAATAAATGTCTAAATGGTATCATGGAGTATAATTTATTGCATTGTTCCCAAAGGTTAATTGTAAAAAAAAAGAGAAGGTAATGCTCCCCCAAGCAACATGTTAATTCCGGTAACAAGTCCAACTTATCACTACAGTCCCACTTGAAATACATATGTGTGTTATGTAAGGTTTAAGCTTAGCCTTTTTTAGCCAAGCAGGACACCAAAAAGTAGGTTAACAGAAATTTAAGGTTTATTATATAATCCAAACAATGTAAAAATATCTACATTGTGTTTATATATTATCAAAACATTTGTTCTTAATTCGTATGCCTGATGAAAAATTTGGCAATTTAAACATCCATAAAACTTTTGTAACAGCCAACAAATATAAAATAGTTTGTACAATTCAAACAGTACCATTAAGTTGAAATAACAGCTGGTCATTTTGATATCAGTCAGTTTTCAATGATGGCCTCATACAGTAGTCTTCCTTACAGGAAACTAGACAAACTGGTAACAAAAGACTATCTCAACACAAACATTAACTTGTTCTTTAGCTCTTCATAATACAAATAAAAGGAAATATAAATATATAAAACAACCCCAATAATTAGTGTTTGTTGGCATAACAGCAAGGCCTTGATGGCATGTGATCTGGCAGAAAAAGCATGACCCAATCAAAACCTTAACCTTGTGGCCTTAACACTATTGATTTAGAACGAACAGATTAAGATATTTCAGTATTTTGACAAAATTGCATAGTTCAGTTCTATACTATTTGTCCTATTATATAACGCTAGGCTAATGTATAAATGTTGAGGCTGAAATCTCAATGCATCTAGGGGGCAGGCTGACCAAGGCACTGCCCTTACTACCCTACCACAACCAAAAGGCAGCGACTCACATTGAGTGAGCCAGAGTAACAACTCCCCCATCCAACAACATATGACTTTGATATCAGGCACTGCCTGCCATGTTTTTGATTCTGAGGAAGTAGCATGACCTTTCCTGATATCTGGCAGAGGCACCAGCTGTGGTACAGCGCTTTAGCTGCCAGCCTCGCGGAACGAAAACAAACAAAAAAAGAACGCAAAGAGAAGTGCGTCGAAACCCAACGCACCGCATTCACATTTGACAGAAAACAGCAGCAGGAAACCCAAAGAAAGCAAAACTAAACCACCCTTCCTAGCGCATAGCTCCGAAACGACCACCGCTCGTGTCTCTAATAAGAAAAGCACAACCCTCCAATTAAAACCCTTCCGTTCTGAAAAGAAAAACGCTAAAAAAAGGTGAGGCGCGTCGTCGACGGTTCTTCGGCTGCTCTCTCAGCTGTGTGCTCGGCGTTCCGGTAGTCGTCTCCTCAGACTTTGCTGACGTCCTCTCGCGGCAGCGCGCCGCCCTCCTCGTCCGGCAGCGTGAAACGGATGTGGCTGCCCTCCTCCTCCCAGCCACGGCGGATGCGGGCCAGGCGGCGGGCCGCGCAGGGCAGCGCCAGGGCCAGCCGGCCCAGCAGCACGCAGCAGGGCAGCACCAGCACCAGCAGGAAGGTGGGCGGGAGGTAGAAGTGGTAGCGGGCCGGGTCAAAGGCTCGGTCCCAGCCGTACAGCAGAGTGTGCAGCGTGGCCATGGCCAGGGCGGAGTAGCCCAGTCGGGACTGTGGAGAGAGAGAGAGAGAGAGAGAGAGAGAGAGAGAGAGAGAGAGAGAGAGAGAGAGAGAGAAAGAGAGAGAGAGTAGAGTAATGGAAAAGAGATAGAAGAGGAGAAGAGAGAGAGAGTGTAGAGAAAGTAGAGAGTGAGAGAAACAGAGGGGAAGATGGGAAACACAGAGCCAATTATTAGTGATCAAACATTGTGTTGTCTGCATAACTGTGTGCATGCACTCCACCGTAATGGTGCAGCCAAAGCTATAATGAACATCCAAAGAGAAGATTGGGGAAGCCTCAGAAAAGCAACATACATAAGCATACCAAACTAACTTCTGGCTTGATTGACACCTACAATAGTTAGATGAATACGTCCGTGTGAACAGAATCAGGTCTAATATGGACCAGTATGGTACAGGTTACTGCACCCCTTACTGGAGTGTAAAACAAGTCTAACCTGGACCACTATGGCACGGCTAAGCGCTCCCCTTACTGGAGTCTAAAACGCTACACCTAAATGAATCTCATTCAACTTTGAAACATAACCGTCAGTTAAGTAGTCGACGGTAGTGGTCCTACCGGGCATGGTATATTAGCTTGTTACAACAGCACTACCTCAGGGTCTAGTGTGACCTACACACCCGTATCCTCTAAATGAGCACCCACTCCCACTACTGCAATCTGTGTGTGTGTGTGTGTCAGTGTTAGTGTATGTGTCAGTGTTTGTGTGTGTGTGTCAGTGTGTGTGTGTGAAGCTCATGCGGTCTACTCTAATTATCCACGCTGCTCAAGGCGGGCCGGCTATAAATACACCAACCTCAGTGTGTGGGCGGCTGACTAACCTCCTCCACCACGTTCCTAGCCTCTTCACAGATTACCACTCGACACGTTCCGCTACGCTCGTCCACCGGAGGAGAACGGACGCAAAGCGCCCGCGTCTGACCGCCCTCACGGTTTAGCCGCGTTAAGGCTAACTCCTCGTGTCAGGCCTTTAGAACGTATCACAGACGACACGCATCCGGGGCCCAGAGCTCCACATCAGCCCGTCGTACGGCGACAAGGCTGGCCGGCGGAGCTCACGGACGATTTCAGCGTGATCTTGACGGCGGGGTAATACTAAGACTAACCAACGCAATCAAAAGGGCCAGCCTGGTGGCATGTGACCAAAGCTCAGCTGGATTGGCTTAACACTCAAAGGGAAGTTCCCAAGTGACAAACTTGCTGGGAAACAGAGGCCATCATACCACCCCATATATATATATATCTCTCTCTCTCTCTCTCTCTCTCTCTCTCTCTCTCTCTCTCTCTCTCTCTCTCTCTCTCTCTCTCTCTCTCTCTCTCTCTCTCTCTCTCTCTCTCTCTCTCTCTCTCTCTCTCTCTCTCTCTCTCTCTCTCTCTCTCTCTCTCTCTCTCTCTCTCTCTCTCTCTCTCTCTCTCTCTCTCTCTCTCTCTCTCTCTCTCTCTCTCTCTCTCTCTCTCTCTCTCTCTCTCTCTCTCTCTCTCTCTCTCTCTCTCTCTTCTGAGAAACGGGAGGAAGAGGGCGAGTGGTGACAGACAGATGGAGCCCAGGGCGGGGGACTCTCTGTGAAGTCACCCGTCACAGTCAGGGGACGGGTCAACTCAACCTGGCGTGGTGCAGCTGCAGCGGGCCCTCAGGACGGTGTGTGTGTGTGTGTGAGTGTGCACGCTTCAGTGTTCAGTTTTTTTTGTCTCCTCGTGTCTCGGCGAGGGGTTATTCAGGGTCGGCGCGGGTCTAGCAGAGCCAGGGACGGACCTGTATGAAAGTGAACTCCCTCCAGTTGAGCGTGTTGCCCACGCTGGGGAGGGCGGCCAGGGCCAGCAGGGAGAGCAGCCCCAGGGCCAGGATCCCCGCCGACAGGTAGAGCTCCATCCTCCACACCTGCTCCTCTGACCACGACACCTCCTGGCCTGCCTTCACCTGCACGCACGCACGCACGCACACAGAAAAAATACACATTTTTAAAACACTTTTTTAATAATGACTGCCATTAAATGACGAAATAAGGCAGGACAGAATACTTAATGTATGCATGTAAATTACATAAATTACATAAATCCAAGAAGAGAGGAGGTCACAGACTTGTTAGTTTAGCTAGACGTGACAGCTCAGACCAGTGTCACAGTCGCACACAAGCCAGCATGACGTCTCTCCAAAAATCCCCTCGGCACAATCCCCCCCTCAGCAAAGTCACCCCTGACGAACAAAAAAAACGTCCGGCGAAAAACCAACAGACAGCTCCCTCAGTGAAACACATCGCCGTCCGACCTTCTGCATCCTCTCAACCTCCAGCTGCAATGCCGGACAAACTTTCTTTCTCTCTCTCTCTCCCTATCTATCGCTCTCTCGCCGTACCTACCTGTTTGAAAGCCTCGTTGAGCAGCTTGTAGCGCGCCGAGCGCCGCATGGGCAGGCACAGGCTGTAGACGGCGTGCAGCGCCGCGCACAGGAAGCTGCACAGGCCCAGGGGTTTGCGCCGCCGCAGCCAGCCGTCCAGCCAGTCGGGGAAGCGCCGGTACTTGGTGCCCCGGCGGAGCTGCAGCAGCGCCGCCAGCACGCCGGGCAGGTAGACCAGCGCCAGGGTCACCAGGGCCACGGAGGGCAGCGTGACGTTCACCGTCTCCACGGGGAGCTTGTAGAGGGCGCTCCAGCCCGCCGTCATGTACGGGTGCACCACGTCGTGGAGGACGTTGTAGACGTAGAAGAGGAGGAAGAGGAGGAGGGTGACGCGGGCCGGGGCGCGCCAGGCGGGGAAGAGGCGGAGGGGGGCGTTCTCCACCTCCCGGGCGGAGGAGAGGGGGCCCGCGTCGACGGGGACGAAGCCCATGGCGCGGGCCACCTGGCTCAGGCTGGCTTTGGCGGCGCTGCTGTCGCTGCAGATCAGCACCTGGACCAACAGGGGAGGCAGAGGTAGGTTGGCTGACGTGTGACACAATGGCAACAGTGGGTGGTCGAAGGCGTGACACGAAGCAAAACGGTAATCAATCAAGCTCAGAGAGGCCTCTCTTTCAAAACCCAATAAACATGATTGTATATACAACACCGTGGAGCTGAAGTGTCCCTGAACACGTCGATTGTCTCGTCTGTAGCAAATTTAAAGGAAGAAAAACACCACTTAAAAGTACCATAAGCCTAGCTACAGGAGCCATAGAGAGGCCACTAGGCCCGACTCCCAAACCTCAGACAGGCAGGCTCTCCGCTAAGCCGCCACGCACACAACCAGAACAAGCCCTTACTTGTCGGCTGCCGTCGCGGGACCCCGTCTGCAGCGTCCACGCCGAGATGACGTTGAACCCTTTCACCACGGCGCTCTCCGGGAACAGCGCGGCCAGCTGCTCGGCGTGCGACGGCCCGTCCCGGTTGACCGTCACCCCGTTGCTGACATCCACCAGGGGCTTCCCGGCCAGCGTCTGCCTCAGCCCCGCCAGGGTGGAGTAGTGCTCGGGGAAAAGGGCCACGAAGACCAGGTCCGCCTGGGTAGCGGCATCCAACTGGGTTGTCACCTCTGCTTCCTCTGGAAAGAGAGCAGCGGAACGCTTGGGGGTGCGACTACCGACCACTACCTGGTATCCAGAGGCAACCAGCCGGTGGGCTAGGGAGCGGGAGAAGTCACCCGTGCCCAGGATGCCCACCAGAGGGGCGACTGGGTCAGACACGGAAGAGGCCTCCAGAATTCTGATTCTAGCTTGTAACAATGGCTTCTTCATCTCCTCCAGAGGCATCCTAGAGTTTGCCTCGCAGCCCTTTCTGACCTGTGAGAAAATGAGTTCAGTACATGTAGCTCTATGTCCAGCCAATATATCAATTGAGGACAGGTTTGCACCAATATTCCTCTCTGTCTAATAACGCATTAAATGAAACAGACATGCTTTGATTCGGTGATAAACGAATACTGACTTTCCCACTAGTCTAACTGAAGTTATCGACATTTTCTTATGAGTGAAAAGGCTGTGTTTTGGTCAGCAAGGCAGCATACATCTCCATCAAGCAAATTATGAATGCTTCTATGCCAGCCACTGCAATAACTAGCAAGCTAACATTAGGCTAAGGAAAAGTAAGCTAACGGCGATTACTTCTTAGCACTGAAGCCACCTTGAGTGTTGTCCTTGGCTGAACTCGTGGCTGAGCACTGAAAAGCGAAGATATTCCAGTGAAAACCAACGGCTTTGTAAAATTACATAAACTTGTGTTTCCTACTTCTCTAGTTACACTTGTTAGCGTTCTTACAAAAACGTAATTTGTCTGTACTTACCTATATTTACTACCCTGTACACGCGCTCCTAACGTATTTGATAGTCATGTGACGTGCAAGGAGGAGTCCCCGCCCTAGCCACCGCCCCCTCTGTGTGCTCCAGATAACAACGCAAAAGAGACAGGCCTTCTGTTGGCAACTCAATACAGCATTCCAATCTCACTTTTTATTATTTTACAAAGGAAACCTATTCACTTAATTCCTCAGACAGTATGTAACACTTTGCATGGCAGGCCTACTCTTGCAAACATCCGAACGTTATTTAAGTTGTTCAACTTTCCTGGCTTTGAGGTTGAAATGGAAATCACAATAAAGTAAAAAAGCTATTTGACCGGAAGTCAGAAGCTGTCAACATCACTTCATCAGTCCGCCTTTGCCACTTTTAAAAGGTTAAATCCCTGAAGCTTGTATCGCTGCATCTGTGCCTCTCTCTTTCCATCCCCTATGTTTGTTTACTTAATCTGACAGATGATCCAGTGCAGTTGTTCTCTCAGTATAACCTCAAAAAAAACGATCCTCTAAACAAAGACAGAACATTAACCCATTAACGTAGTTAATTCCCATTACAATCAGCTCAAATTATATGTCAAATCATATAAGTCAAATCGTATTTTAAACATACAAACTACAAACATGATACAGCATCATTGTACATAATCTTGGTCGGCCTTTTCATTGTTTTGGCCTTTACTGTGTTTTGTATTTTCAATGTGCACCTTCTAATTCTGTCCAGTAGCCATAGTGTGAGTCTGCATCTGTCTTAGCATGTCAAATCTATACATATTTCCCATTGAACGACACAGATGTTGCTTGAAACAGAGTTATGTGCCTACACAGTATAAGTTCTACATCACCAGGGTCGAAGCTCAAAAATCCGTGACCTCTGTCAAGTCCTAAATTGCCCAGGCCTGACCTGGCCTTGTGAGGCTTTAACATGACTTTAAAGTCAAGGATGATGTTTGGCACTAACGCTGCCCAGAGCAAACGTGACTCATTCTCCTTGCACTACAACTGAGAAGCTGTCTAACTCAGCCGGGCGCGTTTTGGCTCAGATTAGTGGGCTGCAACTTCAACAACAGCAGCGGCCGCACCAACGGCCGCCAGTGGTCAACGTATAGCCCATAGAAAGGCATGTCCGACAGCAGAGCTGCGCTATAGACAGGATGATAGCTGCGCTGTCAGGATGATAGCCTACATTAGAGGAGATGGGGTGGCCGTGTGCTTGTGCCTGGAAGTAAAAATTACTGTTTGTCGTTGACAAATCAGTTCTTGTCAGAACGGAGCCATATATTTGATGCTTAGTCCAACGCTGGTAACAGAGCTCTAATGCAAACGCAATAGGTTTTATAGTACAAAAGATGGTACATATGTGATACATATATGTTTGACAAGACAATGACAACAAAAAAGATGATATCCTTGTCGTAAATGTATAATTTACTTTGCCCACTCTTGAGATATTCAATGTAGAAAGTGACCTTTTATATAAATTGCTCTGTTAGAGCCATCCTACATCATAACATAATTTGTGAGTATCTGTCATAATAATATTCAGTTTAGGCTAATTCAATGTGAACAGTACTTTGCTGTTGGATGTCATAACAAGGCACCATGGGACAGCATCAGATCACTGCAATGGCCCCTTCAGTTAAAGTGGAAAGTTGTTGTGTACGGTTAGCCTGCAGATTCACTGTAGGGAAGGTCATTGTGTTTATACCATTTAAATGCTTCCGGTACTGGATGCCTATAAAGCCGGCATGCCAGGCAATAACCAAAGCTTTTGGTAAGATCCAATTGAAGAGGAGATTCACAACCGTGAAACTCATGGCTTTGTCTTTGCAAACCGATCAGATGAATGAATGAAATCATAACTCAAACCCAAATGTTCTATTCGAGCTACACGACTCGCAGAACTACAGGAAGCTCAAGCTGGGGTGAGAGATCTTCGGCTTCCATTGTTTAGAGAGGAGTGAAGCTGAATCCATCTGATTAAGTGGGAACTGCTCCAAGCAGCTGAAATGACTGCAGGGTGGCCGTGCACAGCAGTGGCTCCACGGTCCCACCACTAAGCCTCGCTTTCCCACTCCGCCTCAGGGAACACAGCCTCTGTTGTGGTGGACGCGATCCATTTTGGTTCCTTGTATCAAAACTACAGTAGCCTATTTCTTTTTATAGCATTTTTTTCTTTTGCAAACACTCCAACATGGCGTCAATGGTCATTTGTAGGGCAGGTCTATGCTAAGATGCATCTTTATTGAATATTAAAAGCATACTTGTCCGTTTTGCTAACTACCATAATCAAGCACTTACTTTCAACTAATCAATGGAACTTCGAAAAAACACATGTCAGGGCTTATACTTGTCTGCGGTTGGTTTTGGTGATTTTTGCAAATATGCTAAAAATAACTGATCTGCTAAACATTATTTTAGATTATTTTGTGCAATTCATAAAGCTCTGGTCACATTTCATATGCTAACTGAAATATAGCTCCAGAACAAAAGGTTGTTAACATTAAAATTATTTTATGGTTAATGTGTGCTATGAGTTATCAAGTAACACTTACTGTTTCAGTTGTGAGCTGGTCACCCTACAAATTCTCATAGCATTTTACTAAAGACAGTTGACTGTGAGAATGTACTAGTAAATGGATGTTTATGTAAATTGTTGTTTTATAAATGGCTGTTACAAAAAACTAAAGCTTTCGTTTGTTTGTCATACATATTGCCCTATTACTGTCAAAACCTTAATCCAAACTTCCCAGCTCCAGCAAAATAGACACACAGAGAGAAGAGAGAGAGCGAGAAAGAGCGAGAGAGAGAGAAAGAGCGAGAGAGTGACCGGAATACATTGAAGCACCTCACAAGTCACCAGCTAACTGCCGTGGGAGCCAGCGCGCCGCTTAGCCCTCTTCAAGATGCACAAGCTGTTCTCTGAGACGTTTTGAAATGGACACAATTGCCTCGGGCTTGTAGTCAGAAGTAGCAACAATAACTATACCTGGCTTGATACTTTCTGATAAGCAGTAAAGGTGAGCGTCTTTCACAATTTCTTCTCCAAGATCATCAAACTTTTTATCGCGTGTTCCTCAAATCGTTCAGAGGAAGCGACTTGTAGCTGCGGCGGTTGGCATTGTCATGGTGTTGGCGCTCATCATAGTAATTCCGTTGCTAGTGCAAAGTTCCACGACGTCGGCTCACTATGAGATGATGGGCACCTGCCGGATGATCTGTGATCCGTACAGCTCCAAGCCCAGCGCCACGGCTTTGGAGGTCATGCAGGACCTGAATGCGATTCCACCGCCGCCGATGGCGCATGGGACACGAGGTGAAGTTGGCCGACCAGGTAAACAGGGACCACGGGGCCCCCCAGGTCCACCAGGTCCGCCAGGTTTAAGAGGACCGCCTGGAGACAGGGGCAGCTCCACAAAGAAAGGACACCCCACAGTTACTTCAGGGACGACACCGAAGACAGAAATTGATGACATTAACACATCAATTGTAAGCACGAAAATAGCTTTTTATGTCGGGCTAAAGAATCCACATGAAGGATATGAGGTTCTCAGATTCGACGATGTTGTAACAAACTTGGGAAATCAATACGACCCCAGCACTGGAAAGTTTACGTGCCAAGTATCTGGAATTTATTTCTTCACTTATCATGTCTTAATGCGTGGGGGTGACGGGACAAGCATGTGGGCTGATTTGTGCAAGAACGGACAGGTAATTATCTTGATCCACTTATTTGTTTTGCTAATTAATATGGGATTCCTGCTCTGCACTTCAACTCCTTTCAAACCATATGCATTTCTACTAAGCTACCTTTAACCACTGATTTTTAATATAAGCCTATATATTTATTTTTGCATGTTGAATATAAAAACGATTTAGTATAATATATTCTGACGCTCATATTCATAATGCGCAAGTTGTTGCGCAAGGATATCCTATCGATATATTATGGATGCTCTGTGTTGTAAACTGAGAAAGTCCACCGTGGTATATTTTTATTTAATTGAAGAGCCTGGTTAATACATGCACCATACAGTATATGAATTATTATCTAAGGAAGGGAGTTGAAAGTCAATCACAGTTTACTCTAAATAATACACGCTAGTCAATTAATTTAAATCAATTATTTCGTTACTTACATCAACAGGTTCGTGCAAGTGCTATAGCCCAGGATGCTGACCAAAACTATGACTACGCCAGCAACAGCGTTGTCCTTCACCTTGACTCTGGAGATGAAATTTACGTCAAACTTGATGGTGGCAAAGCCCATGGAGGCAACAACAATAAGTACAGCACGTTTTCAGGTTTCATTTTGTATCCTGATTAAATTAAATTAGACTAGACATGGAAAAAGGTACTAATGCCAACAAGACTATTTGCATAACTTTGCTGTGAGTTGAATTGGTGTTTATTTAAAATAATGTTTTTTATTTATTTATATTTTTTGAGGGTGTGTGTGTGTGTGTGGGGGGGGGGGGGGGGGTTGGAAACTGTAAGTTGCCATGCAGAACATAAACCACATTAAAGGCAACACACCAGGTTTTGCCTGGAGCCATTGGAGTATAGTGTGATGCTACACTAATTGTTGTTTGTGAGATTTGAATGTATGTCAGAAGATACATTACCATCTGCCAGCAGGCAATAAAAGAAAATGTACTTTTCATTCCGAAAGGCATTAATGCTTAGTATGACAAGGATAGTCAGGTTCACTATTGTTTAATCGTATGAACTTTATCACACAACAATTATGAAGTCGTAGATATTATAGATGTGGCAATGTGTTATAGTATTAATAGGCCTAAAAAAATATAAAGAATCCCATTTCAGATTTTGAGCATCAAAATATGTTATAATTCTTCAAATATTGTACCGCTGTATCAATAAATCAAGTTTTACAATATTCTTTGGGTTGTTTCGTGTATATGCTAAAATATGTCCTATCAGGAGGACGCTAGATTGCATCTCCCTACCTCTCCCTATTTTCATTTGGTAACTTGCGACCTTTAAAAATAAACATTGTTACAAAAATATCATCATGTTAGTCTACAATAATTAATTAGTGAATTGTGAACTGTTGCTCATATACATAGCTTCCCATGAAGAAGTATTGTTGCTACCCAGTGTTTATTATAATTTTTTTTTGTAATCTCAGACCATAGTTTAACAATGAAGAATGTACCAGTCTTGTGTGTCTTCATCCTGCTTCGGTCTACCAATATGGATCAAAGCAGCCACTATAATCAACCCACCATGTATGAAAGAACGTATTAAATATAAGTGAAGGACTTTCTAGCTTGACATCAGTGGTGTAATGTACGGTCATAGGCTATGGATTCCCAAGGTTGAACAGGGTTCTGTTGTGTTTGATTATCTCCCCAGCTGCCGCACGGGCTGGAGAGGAACAGCTGGTTAAACCGCACAAGTCAATTAAAATGGCAATCATGGATAATAAATATTGGCATGTCTGGTTAAACATAGCTATGCTAAGACGCTGGCATATTTCACCACGGTCAAGAGACTTTGGAGACTGAACATCCCATCCAGATTTCCATCCATCTAAGAGCGACAACAAAGCCTTCTTATAACATATGTCATGATACAATCATAAGAAAGGATGTTAAAGGGGCCCTATTATGCTAATTCTCAGCTTCATGCCTTTATTTAGGAGTTCTACTAGAATAGGTTTACGCATTTTAATGTTCAATAAACTATTTATTTTCTCTAAACTGCCTGAATCTGCAGCACCTCTATTCTCTTTCTGTTTGAAACGCTCCGTTTTAGCTCCTGTCCCTTTAAGCCCCCCCCCCCCCCCCCCCAAAAAACAAAAAAAAAGCCTCTGCTCTGACTGGCTCTGGTTGAGGGCTTGCCAAACATTATTCAAATGCGTGACTTAGTGATGTTGATAAGTTATGGAAGAAAACACTGGACTACAAACAAGGCGTTTTAGACAGTTCAGGAGCAGTGTTGTCTGTGATTGAGAGTAGCTCCCTTTGGTGTGGACTATGGTGTTTGTAACTTTTCAAACCTTTTACCGTTTACAAAAAGCTATATAACATACTGAAGGAAAGGGAAAAACACAAAAAGCATAATAGGGCCCCTTTAATGTTTGAGTAAGTATTACGGTTGTGCATTTGTGGTCATGTCAGACAATAAAATATATAACCAAGTGTACTATGTTTTACCCTTGCTGAAATACATATTTCATATAAAATTCATATAGACTTTTTCTGAGAAAGTGACCAAAAAGGGTTAAGGAAAGGCAGGATTGTAGACCATCCAAATCCATCCCAACACTATCAACTCAACACTAAAGTCCGTTTCTACCCTAGTAACAGTCCAATCAGTCTGAGTCTAACGTGACAGAGAGACCAGTATCACATTAGCGTTAAGATTACCATCACTTGGACCTCAACCTCATACTATGCTTATGCAAACTATACCCTGAAACCAGACACAGGGTGTGGGGCCAAACAGCCTCATGATCCCCAGATGCGGTTGTTGTTTTGTGTTTTACACTTGTCGCCCTGTCACAACCGTCAACACCCTTCTAATGAGCCAGCTGAAGGAGCTGCCTGCGCTCCTAACCTCCTAAATAGTCGCAGCCTAATGAAGGAGCTGCCTGCTCTCCTAACCTCCTAAATAGTTGCAATCTTATCCTACCACCTGAGAACAGCCCGTTTCCCTTAATGGTGAGAAGAAATCGAGGAAAAAAGTTTTCCTCTACAACAGAGATATCAACAATAGCATGTGTCACTCCTAGTGATGAATGGCTAGGTTGAGCCTTGGCTAAGGATGAGAGTGATGGAGAGTTTTGGGATGACAGGCGGAGCGGTAAAGCTCCCTGATGGATGAAGGAGCCCCTGTCTGGTCCCGGCGATCCGACGTGATTGGTGGCGACAGCTGAGTTGCGAACGTCATATCGGAGTAATGATAAGCCGTGTGACTCCCCGCTGTCTTGAGGAGCTCACTCTAAGAACAGAAACACGGTGAACGAGTGTTTGGACCATTAGCTCATTTCACGGTTTTAGACAGATGTTTACTTCCCTGTTGGACTGCGATGTTTTATCACGAGAACAACCTACAAAAAAATCTGTTTGAAATATGTTTTGGAGAATTCAGGCAACCTCTTAACACAATAGTAGAAGTGTGTGAATGTGGTTTTAAATGTGTATTTTTAAATCAGTCACATTGGGTCCCTTGGGTCTGAATTTGATACGCTGTTTGGAATGTCTGGGAACATCTCTCTCAGGCAGTTTCAGAAGTACACTTAGTAAACAAGGAAGATTAACACTGACATGAGCACAGGGGCAGCAACATCACAACTAAGAGCCACCATCATCTTAAGGTACAGGATATGTCACCGTTTGGACCTCCACCGTCATAGCTTTTCACTGTCCACCTCGTGCTGGAATACGAAGGCTGGTTGAATTGGTCAAAGTGGAGAGAGAATGTAATCAAAACATGTCAAGAGAAGGGAGAAATACCTTCTTATTCTTCTTTTTACCATACATTTTGGAACAGGGGACTTAGTAAGCAGTCGAGGTATGATTTGAGGAAGATAAACAAACGGATGTTTTTACCTGACTGATTAATTCAGTCATTTTCATGGTCTCACGCTTAACAAACAGTGTGTACTCAGAAAGACATCATTTTAGCCCACTCATGCATGCCTTGGCTCTGACATCAGCTTGCTCTTCAACTACATAGAGGAAACTTTTATTGTAAAATAATAGAAACAATGACAGAACAACCCACACTCACAGGCTCAGTTTATGCTTTCTTACATGGTTTGTACCTAAAAAAACTCCCCACATCTAGAGAGATTTCATTGGGGAATTCCAACTGGCGAGTTGGACGGACCGTGGCTGTCCGAAGAACTTAAAATGCATCTTTGTCCTGCTGTGTGGTTTCCAACGGTCCCTGTAGATGCTGGGCTGTTTGAAGAACATTAAAGAACGAGTCCCAAAGACAGGGTTGCTATTGGCACACTTACAGACCAGGGTCCTTGGACATTAACATTTACTATGCAAAACGATGATGAGGAGACGTTTTGAACTTACAGCAAAGACTCCAGAGATGCATGTGTGCGTGGGGGTTTTAATGTGCATTGTAGCATGCATGTTCACGTTTATTCCACGGAACCAACTAACCCTATCATATATGCTCGACGGTCGATGACCAATGGTCTAACAGGCACTGAAACGCAATTGAAAAGCAACACAAACCGCATGTAACTCTGAACTCCTGCCATGGCAGGTTATTACTCAGTGACAGTGGTGTTTCTCCAACATGCCATCCATCTCCTACTGTCACACTTTGTCCTGGGCTGCTGGCAATTTTCATTTGCTTCAATGGCTTCTCGATTCTTCCAGCTGAATCATGGATTTTGATGAGCACGATGGTGGTTGATCCCAGACAGGGTGTAGATTAGACGCGAGGTGACAAAAATCGCCGTGCAGGCTGTACACACACACACACACATCTCCGGGTCCGAGGGCTGAGAATGAATGACGGGGGGCTCACGGGGACAGAGTGATCTATCAGTAGCACTCACACGCGTACACCCCAGCACGCACGCAAACACCACTGAGGTGCCACGTACACCTTTGCTGTATAAACACACACAAGCACACACAAACAAATCCTTTGTGCGGGTTTTTTTTTTGTTTTTGCGTTAATCCCCTTGTACAGTCACCTATGGGATTAAGAGCTCTCATTGTTTTCGTTGCTCTCAGTCACCCCTCCCTCCTCTTTCTCCTCCTCCGCCTCCTCCTCTCTTTCTCCTCCTCCGCCTCCTCCTCTCTTTCTCCTGTCATCACTTGTATTTGACACGTAATCGTTTTCTTTTCTGTCAGACTCCTCAGCTCCCCCGAGATGACTAGAGTTTACAAGCTTTTGCCAGGGGTCTCTGTCCCCGTCCAGTCATCAGTCATCGTTTTTTACTTGAGGGCCAATTCATACTGATGATCGTGGTAAGAACCATCGTCCATTTCTCTGTTGAAACACCACAAACTCTTGAAAATAACTCTGGTTAAAAAAAAAACAGGACAAAGAAATAACGTGTAATCATCACTTTGGAGTAATTTGCTCTGTCAATAACAATTTGCTATGAATGCATAACATTTCACTTTTTTAGAAAAGAGTGGTGCAGTAATATTCAAACATTTATGTAACTCAAGGGAAGGTAAAAAAGAAAAAAGGTAACAAATGCAGAAACAACCCACAATAGCACTCATCAAGTGCAAAGCCTTAGTTACCTCAAACTACGTCTGCCTTAAGCAAGCCACCACCAGTGAATCTGACATCATGTGTAAGCTGATGAGCCCCCCCACCCCGGCCCCTCTGAGGGCGAAGGGAAAGGTTAGGGACTCTCCACACAGCATCTCTGATGAGCACCGCCCCACCTCCAGGTTACTAATGACCCCATCGGCTAAAGAGCTGGACACGTCCGACCAACAACGACGCCCAGTCACATCACTGACGGTGATGAATGGATTGAACATGGTATGTATTATTATTATCATTTATTTGATTTATACAGGGTAACCGACTGAGACCAGGTTTCTTTTCCAGCAGTGCCCTGTTTAAAGGCAGAATATATTAATTACAGCAACAAAAAAAGAAATGAAAATAAGCAAACAATAAAAATGTGTTACAATATTTGCAATACAGTACAATATTTAGGTTTCAAAAAAATAAGAACACTCTTAAACTCCCAAAATCCTCCAATGCAAGTTTAAATTGCTTAAACCCAAACTGCTCTAATTTCAATTCCAGTTGAATCTTGTTCCATTAATCCGAGGCAAAAAAAAAATCAAAGCTGATTTACCAAGTTCTTTAATATCACTTTGATGCTTACAAGGGTGAAATAGTCCTGTGAGCGTGTCCTGTGACTACTGAATTTGTGTTTTAAAAGTTAAGTAAGGTAAAACGTTAACTAGTTAACAAAAGGTCTAACAAGAATAAACTCATTCCAAAGAGGCATGGTGTAGAGAATACATTTCATCAATATTAGTTTAGATTTTGTTTTCTCTCCAAACAAGAAACACACCAGGTGACTAGAATAGTGAAGTGTGCAGACCTGTATCTCATTGCGTGGATGGTGACCCCATCAAAGCACATCCAATTTGAAAACACAATGACTGCAGAACATGCTAATTTCTTGACCGCTTTCATTGCAAGCAATCACATGATAATTGGTTTTAATGGACTTCCATTTCCATCAAATGAGGAGGAATTAGAACGAATACGGCAGTAACTGACATAACAAAACTAAACCTTTTTTTTAAATATTGTTTTTTCCATGCCTTAGGCATTGAAATTTACAAATCACAGCAAAGGGTTTTCCTATATAACACCCCTGACTATGTGCTTTTTCCCACAAGGTCAAAAGCTGATAGTTGTCTGAAAGCCACAACTGACTCATGTGACCTTGGGCGGCTCAGGGATAGAGGTTTCCCAGAAGCCCTAGATCTAGGGGAGCATAATTGGAATATGTCTGCTCCCGAAGAAGGTGTAGGACAGTCATCTCTTGGAGATATTGTAGAAAAATTTGTCCTTGAAGGGAAGTGTGGTATAGACAACACGATGAGATACGTTTTCATGATGGTAAATATTATCCTATGTTAAGTGGTTGTTCTCACATAATTTCAAAGTCAATATTCTAGTAATTCCGATAAATCTCTTTACAAGCATGTTTAATTAAACCCCAAAACTTATTCCTACCCTTCATAAGGACTTTAAAATTAAAAGACATCCGGTGTAGGAAATCTGTCACCAGACCTAACCTTCACTTCAACTACAAAATAATTATCCCAGACTGTTCATTCACTCTCTGAAGGTATCTTAATAATTTATCGCCATTAACTCCTCAATTATAGATGGCAGGTATGGGCCAAAGATCAGCGCTGGCTGACCCCAGCTTTCACTGACTCAAGGATGAGGGAGATGGGCTCTTCATGTTTTATTAGCAGGATGAGCTCAGACACAGGACTCAGGAGAGAGAACGAGGAAAGAGGGGCGGCGGAATTATAATCACCTTTTAGTATGCAAACATGCTCCTCTCCCTCCCCGGCCTTGAGAATTTAGTGGAGGTGTGAGATGTGTGGGGACATTTAAAAAAAAATAAGGTTGTATGTAAGTATGCTTAATGCTTCACAATATTTCCATATCAGTCATCCAGGGTATTGTGCATTTCCCCACCGGCTTCCCTTATTCTGCTGAACTTGTTAAGCCGCTTAAGCTATAAGTTATGGTTATGGTATCTCTGTGTCACATTTACAACAACACACACATACGTATATACATTCATAAATCATTTCCTTATGACCTTCAAATATTTTATTGATTTATAAATCTTGAGAACAAATGACGAATTGTTCGGTTACATCGTCTATCTATGGTTGTGGTTTGCGGGGTCTTTGCTTGGTACCTATCACAAGAAAAATAGTGTAAGGTTACAGCGTGTTGGCCCAGGCTTAACCTGGGTTTAAGGTGTGTAAAATCATTTCCCCTAACTTCACATCTGATGGAATGCTTAGTGCTTCAATAGAAAGAGGAATACGCTCCAAACCAAACACAACCCAACCAATATAATTACTTTTGGTTGTACCCTGACATCTACTGGCCTTGTAAATGTAGCACAACAGGTGTTTATCAGGTTACAGAAGAAGTGTGTACAAAATACAAAGTTCATAAATAAAATGTATCTATAGTAACAATGCACACACACTATCACGCTACAACCCTTAACCTGTACTTCCATTACACTGTTAGCACACAGAATTGAGCAGATGGTTGATTACTGTCTTACTTCTTCTTCAGTGGTTTTGAATGGCAGTTTGCAGACCTATTTAATTAGTGCATTACGATCATAACCCTTTAAAGGATCTACCCTACTCTTGTACCCTATCCATCTCTCCCTTTACCGCCACCCACTGTGCAGGAGTGTGGAGATTATCACCTTTCAGTTCTATACTAATAATGCAGTGTTCCATAGAAAAGGGGAAACGATTCCTTTAATGTAGCCTTATCCCCTTCTCACAGACCCAAAATATCAGACAAACTCCCCCACTCCTGGTCCTCCTCAATCACCATAGAAAACAATCTTTCCCTTTCTGCATCACATCATTTAACAAAATATTATTACATGTCCCACTGTTTGATTACTGATAGCCTACGTAAACATTGACTGAAAATGACCATTTATTGGAAAATGCCAACTGACGATTCTTTCGTAACTTCCCATTCACACGTGTTTGCTAATGTATGAGACACTAGAGTGAGATCTAAACACGGTGGTACTCCTCTATGAACATCCACCTTTGTACTCTGACCGTTATTCAAAACACACAAACAATCCAGGTAACACAACCACACCCAAGGCCATTTTTGTCAGTCATGTCGGATGGAATTATTCCCAGGAATTAAATGTTATAATGAGGTATAAGCCAGGTTTCCTGAACATAAACTATTTGGAAACATGAAAAATGTTTCTGTGTTTTATATATTTTACGTGCACCATGGCCTTCTTTGGAACCTCACATCCCCTGAACGCAACATTATGCTCTCCTACGCAATGGCAGCTTAACATTAACGCTGCACTTTCCATATTCATGCTCTCCACATTCGACACATCTAATTTTCTCTTTGCACTGTGCAATAGCATGTCCCATCCATTGACATATGAAACATCTATGGGGTTGTGGAAAAAACTCTCAAACTGATGACTTCCTTCTTTTTTTACTTTAATGTCCATTTTTTCCTTCAACTTTGCCCCACTCTATACCCCCTCCCCCTCCAAACACCTCGCTCTCATCTACACAACACAGCCATCGCCGCAGAAGCACTGTTAGCTAAGCCAAACATGAGATTACAATTCAGAAGAAAATATCAACCTGTCTGGCCAATTCTGTATTACTTCTTCTTCTTCTTCTTCTTTATTGTTTATTGTTTATTAGCGGTTGGCAAACCAGGTTGAGGCACATTACCGCCACCAACTGGACTGGAGTGTGAAGAAGAGAATTCTATCTTGCCTTTGAAACAATCCGACTTGTATTCAACTGTTACAGCCAGGTGAGTTGTTGAACAGGTGCATCCAATTTGCCTTACTAACCTAATTAGATCATAGTCATCCTCTTTAGCTGGCAAGAAAGCATGAGTCCATTTAAAGTTACAAGTGTTGCACTTACGTACCACAAGATGTCAGCCTAGTCAAGATGGTCATCATGGCTGGGCTTCTATAAAAAAAATTGCAGACTACAATCTGAGAACTTTGGGACTGACAAATCATTAAGAGTCTAGATTACATGGAGGTGGTAGCCTTATAACCAAGGACACTAATCATTTGAATCCTTGACTGGAGCCTTGAAGAGAAAATGAGAAGACCCAATGTTGTCCACGGTTGCAGAAAAGAAACAGGACACAAATCGGTCACACATAATGATGTTAAGGTAGCTTTAAGCTCATTCAATAAAACACACAAACACACACACTCCCACGAACACACACACACACACTCACAGAAAAAAAACTGATTAAAGTACATCCTACCCTAAAATACATCCTAATTTCCTCCAGTTATTTACAGCCCTGCAGAATGAGATTGTAAATTATTCAGATATAAAAAGGTCCTACCGTGATCCCGTTGCCATCAGAAACTGCACAAACTTTAGCCAACGCCTTGACAAGTGTAAGATCATGTTTGTTAGGTCTCTACTAATTTAAGCAAGCCAAATTAAATGAATGGAACCAATTTCAGTCTGTAATTAAGATGAGTGTCAGTTGTACCCTTGCTGTTCACTATAATTATGTAAATGTTCTCATCTTTGATAATAATAACAATGATAATAATAATCATACTAATTTAATCATTTAATCATTTGATATATTATATTCTGCCAGTGTTAAGAGACTTGAAACTTGAAGAGGCCATTACTAACAGACTGTGCAGCCCACCACCAACAATCAGGCTACCAAACCAAAACGTCGTTGACAATGCAACCTGAAGTGTAGCGGTGAAACCCATTTGCTTTAACATTGCATCAGTGCGGTCGGCTTGCACTGATCTTATTGTATTGATCATTTTGTTTGTAAAGTATTTCGGCCACAAGATTTGTTCTTAGTGATGCTTGGTACCATGGCAACATGGGCAATGTTGCAGTGCGTTGTATTTGCGAAAGGTGATGTTGTTCCTGTAAATTGGACTGTTCAGTAATGATTTGTTTGCTTTTCTTGTTCTCATACGTCGCCACTAGAGGTTGCAAGGCATCCAAGGTCCCAACGGTTAATAGATCTTTAACCCATCCAAAAATAAATATCGATTGAAGATTAACACCAGAAATAAATTAATACGCATTATTATTTTATTTAACATTTTAATTTTTTAATCCCCTTATGTATTGTTATTATTAACATAAAATCCATTGAGCAATGCAGACTCTATTGCCATAACCAAAATATGTCAAAGGCATGTAGCAAAAAAAAATAAAACACATATTCAGGAATTTTCTAAAATATAGATAAAATTTACATTTATCAACGTTTGATCAAATATCATCAAGTGCAGCATGTTGCCTAAATAATTACGGGATCCTCTATAGGTGCATTATGGTCCAATGTCAACTCTGAAAAGAGAGAACTGGAGCAAAATATTTTTTTGTTTTGTTTAGTTATGTTTTATCTTGACTTCAGTGTTGTAACGCAAAAACCTGATATCTTTATTTTGAATACCATTGAAAGTAGGCTAATTAACCAAAACACTATTATGGAATTGAAATTTTGTTTATCATCCTGTTATATTTATGCCTAAATGTGACAAAAAAGTTAAAAGCTAATCATGTGAGATAAGCCTAGATGTTGACTTGCACGATTTAATTAATAAACCACTACATTTTCACTGTTATACATCACCACTAACAAACCAATATGATATACGGTAAACTAACATTTTTAAACATCCTTGTGGTGTTTACCCTGCTATCAATACATGCACGTTTGACCTATATTTTCTTGTGACGTTATTTCCTTAAGATTTGCCAATCACATGTAACTAAAACAAGTTTAAATAAATTTTGTATCGCCTATATCTACTTTATGTAAATTAATGCACTTTCTTTATCGCCAGCACTCTGAAATTATTAGGTTGTTTTCTTCGTTTAGCCTACATTATGGGAGACAGTAGCTTTACTGTACAAGTAACCACTATTAAAATTATTTTAGAAGGCCACATGCAGTTTAAATACTCGTGTAAGCATAAGTCATTGCATTTTCAGAATAAATCATCTTATAATTGAAGCCTCAAACAAAGAACATCGATGGAGCCTATAACAGATTTTGGAAATTATAGTAGTCCATACCCAAGACATGATAATGCAGAGTGCATTCTGTAGGTCTTTGGGGTAGTATTCAATAGAACATGCTGCAGTCCGCCAGTGCATTTATCATCCTATTAAAGCAAAGAATTCGGGTCCAATACATGAAGGGTAAAATGAATCACCAACGTTAAGCCGTCAATAAAGTCATTTCTGTAAATGGTGTCTCCGAAGACTCAGTGCATTATTCAACCAGCTTTATCAGCACCTTGGAAATTACGTTGGCGATCCTCGCAGCGTGTAATATGGCCCCTGCTTACTTTGATTAAGCGCCTTGCCATGGGATAGTGACAGGGCTTTTGACCGGGGTTTTTATTCACTTCCCAGTGATGAACGCCAAGCTGATCAGGCGGAGTGAAGAGTAATTAAAGGCTATAAATTATCTTTTGCAATTCCTCTCAAGGCGTCTCTTGCAGGCAAGATAAGAGCACGAGTCCTCATTTACCGCCTGAAAAGGACCATGTCTCACAATGGCTACTTGGCTAAATAGCATATTGATAGTGTCCTAATTAGAATTTAATTAAGTAGCCTACTATACCCACACCGGTTCTGGGATAAAGATTTCAATGCAAGAATGTTGGATATGAATTCTCGAATTTGTGAAGAGGATTTTGTTTTGTAAGGCCTATATGACCAATTAAGGCAATTTAATTTCCATGGGCTAGTGACGATTACGAACAAATAAGTTATTTTTAATTCCTTAAGTGTCGCAATTGGTGTTGCAGATCTTTTATAGGTTAGTATTTTATTTTTGTGGAATTGCATTAGGCCCTACTTTGAAGTGTAGATAAATTATATAAATAAATAATTCTCAATGAGTTAATAATCTGACCTTATTGTTGGCATGTCTGAAAATTTCTTTATTTATTAAATTAGGTCAAATCAGTCTGTACAATAGCTTTGTATTTCACATCTGCGCCAATGTCTATATTAAAAATTGGACCCACTGAACTAGCAGGACTTTTACGCGCCACTTTAATCAAATGGTTATCTAATGACTTCCTGCAAACAACAATACCTTAGAAAATTTTTTTTTCTCACTTGCACACACCAACCCTGAAATTAAAATACTAGCTTTATTTTGTTGTTGTTGATTCTGTGGGAAAGTCACATCTAGTATAACGGCGCACTGTCAAGTTTGAGAAGTCCTGCCTCATGGGCTTTCGGTGTCTTGGCCATGGAGAGTGGGGTTTACTTTATTTTTGACAGGTGACCCTTGCTTACCCATGAGTTAAAATCTGAGTTGTAAAGGTTACCAATTGAATACCTATTCTATTTAGTTTGTTGTTAACTTAGCCCACTCAATTTAAGTGAAGCAGTGCACCCATGTTTTGTGCACACAATTCATCCACTACCAATTCGTAGAGAAATCAAAAGACCTGATTGGGTGTCGTCACTTGTGACACTGAGTATATTCACAAGTGATTGGTCTATTGCACGTGTGTACGCACTCACGTGCTTCCGGTTAGGTGTGAAAAAAATTGTCTGTGAGGGGATAACGGGTTTTAGGGGAGTTTAGAAAGATCGAGTTGACACATTAGAAGAGAGGTGGGGTCGTCGTTGCTGCGCGTAATGTGTAGGTTTTCGCTTATAGCATTATTATGACATGTGCATCTCTTTCTTTAAGACTAATATGACTACATTTTAGATGTAATATAGTTTTAGGTCTATAGTCGGCCTACTGTTTTTAAACCTGTTCAAAGCTTTTTAATTGCTAAAGAGATCAACATTATCACCCGCTTTTATTTGGATACCGCATTGAGCAACAAGTGGAGGTTGGCGCGGAGAGCTTGCGCTCCTGGCGAATTTTGTTTTCAATTATGGAAGAAGAGCGCAGGGATCACAACAGCCGTGATTCGACTGGAGAAGAGATCATGTCTCTCTCGCCCCATATACCATCTCCTCCAATCTTACCCCAGGCAGCACAACAGCCTCACAGAACAACAAACTTTTTTATTGACAATATTCTCCGGCCAGACTTCGGCTGCAAAAAAGAGCTGGGGAGTCGGGAGAGGGCGCAGATCGCGGGCAGAGAAAACGTCAATCCCGCAATAACCCGGCCATCTCACGCGAGCAGTTTATGCCAGGATTCGAACTGTAGCAGTGACAGTTCTTCGTCGACCTCGTCTTCGTCGTCTTCGTCAAAACAAAGCTCTATTAAACAAGGTGATGGGAACGGAACTACGACGAGATATGGAGACACTTCGTCTGTTATGGTTGTGAATTCCAGCAATGGAGGATCTCCCCCAGCTAAAGAAACTCAACCAAATATGTTATGGCCTGCGTGGGTTTACTGCACACGATATTCGGACAGACCCTCATCTGGTAAGAAGATAGTCCGCGAATATCTTAGGTTGATAAACTGATGGGCTATGCTTAATATTTTTGAGATATAATTATGACCATATAAATTATCAGCATAAACTCCCCCTCTCTTTCTTTCTGTCTCTCTCTTGTAGATTAACATCTGCTGTTGACTATTCATTTAACTCCCCTCTATTTTTATAAGGCATGAAACAAGTCTTGATTTGACATGGCTGACGCATGCATGGCAAAAATTTATTTTCTTTTTTAAAACACACACACACACTTTCTTTCACTCAGAAAGAAACATGCACACACACGCGCGCGCGCGCGCGAGCGCGCACACACACACACACACACACACACACGCATTGCTAACTGCTAGAACTGTCAGTTAACAATTCAAAGTAATCAGAGTAGAATTAATATATGTGGTGTTGTTCCAATACAAAGGAGAATACTACACAACTGTTTAAAGTGCAATGTTAAACTTGTATCGCCTTACTAATATTGGGTAGGCTGTATATATATATATATATATATATATATATATATATATATATATATATATATATATATATATATATATATATATATATATATATATATATATATGCCTATTGGTTTAGAGAATTACATATTCACATACACTGTTAAATGTGTATCCATGCCAAATAAAGTTAATTCACTTTAAAATTGGGGTACTCTTTATTCAGGCCTCGTTTAATTAGGGCTCAGTCTCTAGTTATAATACAATACTAGTTTACTTTTTTGCACAGCACATTATGGTTAACATCTGGCTATTTCATAGCATAGATACTTCCCAATCATTATTCAATTATCAGCGAGTGGTGTCAAAGAACCAACAGCTAAGGAGTTCTCATGCTTAATTTGTAAAAATATCTGTTGTCATCTTTTGACCTATGAAGCCATAAGGCTTAAAGGTTGTAAGCTATTTTCCTCTATATTCCAAACATCGAGAAATGCACCATTTGACAGAAAATAAGTAGGCTATTGATCGTCACATTTGATATATCTAGTGATTGAGCTATCAGGGTAAATCATTTTAATCAAACACAAGTAATTTTTAAATATATGCACTGCTTTAGGTTAACCCGGCACTTTCGTATATTAACCCAAATGTTTTTGCGTCTCATGTCACACGTAGGCCTGCATTATATTATATGGAAATGTATGGTTACACATGCATATTTCAGAGACATCTGGGACTGAGAACTGCGGATTTTTTAAAGGCCAATAAAGGCAATGTATTTTCGTAAACGTATACGGTCTTCTCGAACATTAATTGACAAAAGGGTATTTTTGTTGAAGAAAGTTTAAACACGCTATTGCATTGCTGTTTTCATTGACCCAGGAGGCCAATTGATAGCCAATCTGTACTTGGCCTGCTGCTTTAAAAAAATTATATCGCACAGTCCCTTTTAAATTAGAATCTCAATCAATATAGGCCTACTTGTTTGCGCAATTACAACACCATAGAATCCAAAGCCTACTATTTGGTTCAGCCTATTTATAAAACTGTTTTAAAGTTTTAAGTTAATCTTCTATTGAACATAAGCTATACCTCTTGTGTTTTTCTAATTGAAATTTGATGAGAAAAACGTCAATGCTATATGGGCAACTAGGATGGCTTAACAAAAAGATGATAGCAAAACTATTTGTAGCCTAGTTATTATTAGCAGTTGTACTACGCCTTTGGGAACAATTATAAACAAAACGATACGACCTATCAATGTTAAACCTATGGGAAATATAAGGTCGTATGTGATTTAAGACATACATAAATCCAAGAATACTGAGTTTAATCTGTCATCTTAGTTAGTTTTGCAATAATCGTTAGTTGCAGGGCCAATGCTCAGCGGTGTGCATGCCCGGTCTAAGATAGACATGCATGCAGGCTAGCTAAGCAAAACAATACCTCACGTTTTGGTGGTAAAAAAAATTAAATAAACATATTGTCCTGTTTAAGTCTAGACATATAGGCTACAGATATAACATATCGAGCATCAATGCTACGTAAGAATACACTTACTTGTTTATAAAGAATATGTGTGTGCTCGTGTATAGGCGCATGCTTGTGTCAAAGGACTTGCTCATATTTACGTGTTCGTTTAATTGTTGTTTCTACACTAGGCCCAAGGACACGAAAATTGAAAAAGAAGAAAAACGAGAAAGAGGATAAGCGACCAAGAACCGCGTTTACTGCAGAACAGCTGCAAAGACTTAAATCAGAGTTTCAGGCCAATCGTTACATTACAGAACAACGAAGACAGTCACTGGCCCAGGAACTTGGTCTCAACGAATCCCAAATAAAAATTTGGTTTCAGAACAAGAGAGCTAAAATAAAAAAGTCCAACGGCTACAAAAATGGCTTAGCCCTCCAACTCATGGCCCAAGGACTTTACAACCATTCCACGACCACCGTACAAGAAGATAAAGAGGACGAGGATAGCGAGTAGCCTCGTTTCCTACCCTGCAGGTTCTATTGGACGCTTTTTTTGTTTTTTGCTTTTTAATTTCAAGTGATACAACTGAACTTGGACAGATGCTATTTAAAACAGATTTCTGTTTATGGTACAGTATATGAACATAATTATATAAAATAAGGAACATTATTAAAGTTTATATGTAGCCAAAACATTTTGACGTTGTACATAATTTCAGGTAGGCCAACGGGAAATTCATACTTGATGTTCAACCTACTTGCTGGAGATTCTTATAGTTGCTTTACATAATAATGGTACAATGTTGTTAATTGTTTTGTGTCTGACTTATCATAATGAATGTTGCTCTATCTGTCACCCCCTACCTTTAACACAATTCCACAGACTGCGTTACGGACTTTCCAAACCAAAGATTTTATTACATATGTCCAGATAATATGTAGTCTTAAATAAAATAAAAAAGACTAAAACAAACATTAGAACGGTGCATTAGATTTATTTTCATTTTATACAGTTTTTGGTTTGATGAATTTTTACGATTTTAGTGAGGAAATGTAATGAGTTACTGGGAAAAATCTAGGCTATGCCAAAAACATTTTTGGCTATAATTAGCATAGGCTAATGGGATAATATATTTAATTAAAGGCCTAAGAGTTTAATAAACCGTGTGCGCTGCAATGTTCAAGCATACACAGGCTAACACAGCCAATGCCTTGA
>JAPMUY010011071.1:0-27500 GCA_026901105.3 Galaxias olidus | reverse complement strand
ACTAAAACTTACAATTACAATTGTATATATTCTTAAATCATAAACTTCGGCATACAATGTTGACATTGAAGATTGGACATCTAAACCTTGTGTAAAGGATTTTCATTATTTCAACCTGAACACGTTAATTATTGCGGTATGCCTAAATACTTTTTTTGTGACCTAAGAGGACACAAAGCATACAAAAAGACAAGACAACAGTAATCTAATAAAACATCTCCAAGTACAAGAAATCTTGTATATTGGGCATATATAACTTACACTGAGAAGATCACAGGCAGGAGCAGTACAGGGCTACTACCTTTATTCAGATGTTGACAATCTGGTATTCTTACATTAATTATGCAAAAAATTATGCATTATTTTTATTAGTATATATTATTACAAAATTTAAATAAATTCATCAATTTTCTACCATATAGATTTGTGCAGACACTCCAAATCCTTTAGACCTCGAGACATTAATAGGTGAACGCGTGACACATTTTAGCCTAAGCTGGTTTTTGACCGCATAATGGTTGTTATTATTCTAATTGCGACAGAATTGTTTGTAGGATTGGTCTACTGTCTTTTTGATAATATCAGATTTCCATATGCCTATACATTGCGTTGTATTGACGCCCATTCGCTTTCGGCTTGAATAACTAGGCCACTAATGCTATTCTTCTCAGGGGCAATTTAGTAAAAAAATAGCGTTATTAGAATTAAGCATAATTTTGAAAAATTTAATTAAATTATCAACTCTCAAGTCATTTGTTAATCCTAAAAATAATAATAATTCATATTTGAATGTACAAAACGAATGAACATGCAATTTGCCCAGCTTGATAACATACTGCAACACTCCAACCTGTCAATCAGAATACACCTCGGCCTGCAGTAGTAAAATGATCGAAACTTGTATTCATCATTATGTTCTTTTGTGAGGAGGGAAAGAGGGTTTTGTGACAAGGTATTTAAAATTCAAACAATTATGAAACAGTAAGCCTTTTCCCACCTTGTCACTTAACCAGAGTCAGAGACAGTTTATCTGTAAAACAAAGAAAACTGAGGATCCTTTGCATACTTAGTCTTGTGTGCCTTACAGCCACAATATGGCTTTAATTTATATGCAAATGAGAGCAATAAAAGAATACACACTGGGAGAATCTCTCCTTTTTGAGGGGGTGTACTTCTAAAGAGGATTCATCACAGGCAGGTAGAGCTAGGTGTGTGATCCCAGGCAATAAACAAAGAATTACCGACCGACAATCTAGTATCACAATCCATTGTATGTTCACAAAATGACTTAGAAAGCTTTTCTTCGAGGGCCTAGGTATGAAGTAGGTGGCAAGCCCGTATACCCCCTAGGCCGGATTTCAGAGTTTCACATGGTGCTCTCTGTTCTATGGGGGGCCTCCACCTCGTCAATGACCATGCAAACCCATGCAAGACTGATCAAAGTCGGGCAGGAGCATCCAGCGACCCTCTGTAGGGCTCAAATATGCAAATAGTGGGAGCTGGGTGAGCTCTAATCCCGTGGGGGATCAGTGGTGTGCATGGAGGAGCCTATCCCAGCTCCTTGTGACCGGCCTTTGCTCCCGTCGGATGCCAGTTCAAAGCCACGGCAAGGGGATAGTGTGGTAAGAGCACGGGCTGACACACGGATAGATGGAGGAGAGTTAGACACACACACACACACACACACTTCTCAAACAGAGCATGTTCTAGAGGCACACAAATTCAGCCGTGAAGACAAAGCAAGTAAAAAAAAACACACTGTATGACGCCTGTCTGCACTTGGAAAGTCTCATGATACATGAAACATGGAGAAACGTGCGTAGATGCACACACAGAGAGACTGCCTCCAAACACCCTTTTCTATCACTAGGCAGCTCTTTCTCTCTTGATTCCTCTATCTTTCTCTTCTCTCTTAGACACACACACACGCGCACACGCACTCACACACGTACACACACGCGCGCACACACAGCGACAGGGTGGGTTTTGAAAAGCAGCTTCTTAGATCACTACCCTGTGACCGTCCCACTGCTAAGTACAGAACCTTAGGGTAATCTCTTCCCAGCTGCTGCTCACATTATTGCTGATTCTTCTTCTGGTGGAGGGAGGGAGGGAGGGATGGGGGAAGGAGGGAGGGAGAGAGGGAGGATAGACACTGGAGCTCCAGTCTCCACGTAGGCTCTTCTGTTCTCAGTGATCTGGTCCGGAAGAGAACGTCACCTCTGGGTTTTTTTTCTCAAACTATGAGAAACTGGCGGACGGCGAAAGGATCCACCAAGTCCAGTCAACCCCCCCCCCCCCCCCCCCCCACCTCCAAACAAACCCATTTCTAAAGGAACCCAGAGGTGCTGTCTTTGAATGGTGGCAAGAGAGAAAGAAAGAGAGAAAGAGAGAGTCAGATAGAAAGAGAGAAAGAGAGAGAGAGAGACAGAAAGAAAGAAAGAAAGAAAGAAAGAGAGAAAGAAAGAAAGAAAAAGACAGAGAGAAAGAGAGAGAGAGACATCGAGAGAGATTGGTTTGTGGTTTAGAAAAACACATATACAGTACATAACAGTATATACTTGCGTGCCGTGTCTGTTTGCATACCTCCACATGCACACATTCCAACCACATAAGACGCTCACGACTCATACACACACACACAACCGCACACACAAATACAGCAATACCCCCCCCCCCACCCCACCCACACACACACATAATCCTAGCGACTCTGCGTAGCCAGAAGGCCTATACCATGCCCCCCCCCCCCCCCCCCACCACACCAAACATACACACACACGCACACACACACACACAAACACACACACACAAGAACAGCGGGTATGATGCCTCATGGTGTTTAATGGCCTGTCAAGAGCACCACTCTATCAGTTTAGGGGCACCGCCACAAAGGTGGCATTGAGGGCCCCCCGGGAACCTCCCAAGGCGCAGCTGCGGGCCTCGGAGGGTCGGGGGGGGAACACTGCCGGAGCCCAACAGCCGTAAATAACCCCACATAGAAGTGGAGATTACACGGGGGATAGAGAGCAGAGCCATTTGTTTACTCAGCGAAGGCCCATTCCACTGCCTGGCTTGGACCGGTCCACACACTGAAGCATGGCGCTGGTGTTATGAGAAGGGTTTGGGATTAGAGGCAGCCACGAGGACCTCAGCTTGGGGCAGATAGCCTGTTTTTTCTTCTTTTAAATGTTGATATTTATTGGTGGTGATGGCCTTACAGGTGCATGTGTAACTTGTTGCCACGCTTCGAGGAATAAACTCACATTTTTGGTGTTTGATGGATTGTGCATCAGAAATGAAAGCTCCAGTGATGTGAAAGGAATTTGGATGGTGTAATACAGTTACGATTTTTGGTTGACACAGAAAAGACGCACATTGTCGCTATTAAACGCATGGAAAAAGATAAAGAAAAAGATCATTTTGTAGATAAAAAAGTGCAGTCTTTATTATTTAAATTACAAAATGGATTTTGTGTTTAAAGAATCTTGAGGTCATGAAACCTGCTTGGCACATAAAAAACCAACAGATGAATCAATTTGGATTGCAAATTAAAAAACCCCTCTACCTTAAAAAATTATGATTTATATGTTTTATACAAATGCAGCAACATTCACGAAAACATTCAAACTTTGTGAAAGAAAAGAAAAGGGGAGGAGTTCCGTTGTCTCACAAGAAAGAGATCTGAAATGTCTCCCAATAAAACAATAGAGGACAATCTAGTGCCATCAGTCCAGCTAGCTGGTTAGCTTGGGATGTCGACCATTCTAGCTGCTGTGCCAATAACATCTGTTGTACAGACTTTCCATTCTCTTCCTCAATAGATCTTTCAATAAAGGTGCAGTAAACATGGATATGCGCTGTGTCTCTCTTTTACTCTCTCTCTCTCACACACACACACACACACACACACACACACACACACACACACACACACACACACACACACACACACACACACAGACACACACACATAGCAAAGAGCAGACACCTGGGACCATCTCCGATCCTATGGGTGGTCACCCGCACTTTGCTTTGTGCCTCTCCCACACATGGAACCACTTTGCCATCCCAGGAGCAGTCAGAGCATGTGAGCTGACCAGGACGGCCCTTTCCCCCAAAAGCTCCAGGCGTGGGTGGCGGGCAGGCGGTGGTGGGCCGCGTTACCAACCCCCCCCTCCCAAGCCCCCCCCCCAAGCCCCCCCCCGAGCCTCGCACTTCAAACGCCGGCCCTGTCCGGCAAAGGCCCTCTTCCTCTTCCATCCTTCATCGCCGCGCCGCGAAGGTGCCGAGGAGGTGACGGACGGAGCGATTAGTCATATTCCATTTACATACGCCTGTCACAGCCCGCCCGCGAGCCCGGCCGGTGATGTCATCCCTGGACGGGCCGTCTGCCGAAAAGGGTTCCCACCGTGTTCTATCAGACGCAGGGAGAACAGAAAAAAAAAAACGTTGCCCAGTCGTGGATGATGATATTCATCGTTCAAAATTGACCTAAGTGAGAAGTGGCTTTCAAAGAATCGCAGGGGAAATGTATGAGGAATGTCGTTTTTTCTGTGGATAAATACTGCATACGATAACAAGTTTCACATGTGTTAAAAAAATATCCTAATGTGCTTCTGTGTGTGCGTTCTTCTGTTAAAGGTATAGTAGGTAAACGTGTGTGGGCGCACATAGATGTGTGTATGTAGAGACCACTGCAATCCCAAATCCACCTCACAGACACCGACCACAGACAACCCTGCCCCGTCCCTCTGCTCCCCTGTGGTGTGGAGGCACCGGGGACCCTCTGGGGGCCCCAACCTGCTCATGGTAATCTGTTATGGCACCCATCCATTCCCCTCAACGCTGATTTACGGCCCCGTGTCAGTCCGGGCCCTGCACCCAGGGGGATGTTAAATGACCCGAAAATAGCATTTAATACGTAGCGGAGCTAGATGGAGCACCGGGTCCAAGGGGTGGTCTGGGTGCTAGTGGGTAGAGGGGCCCTGCAATAGAGTCCTGGAACATTGACGGGGGGTGGGGTGGGGTTAGGAACCTGGAGTTTGGGTTCTCCTTATTGGTCAGGAGTCGGTGCAGTAGTAGGACAACGGAGTGCTAGGAAGGAGGTGTGAGAGTAGTGGGCGTGTTGAAGGCAACCATGTTTTGTGGCAGGGAGAGGTTGTTGTTTTTTAACGAAGGAAAAATTTACATTGTTCTAAAGCCCACATGCTCTCAAATGCCCTTGCCTTTTACAAAATCTACGTGTTAAGGTAGTGGCTATGTTCAGTCAGTGCACGTTGTTGTGATTTGATATATCTACAGCGTCTGGCATGGACACTATCGTCATGGCTCCTCTGAGTGCTAAGAGCTATAGCATGCCTTTAAAACAGCAGGGGTAAAAAATAAATCCTGCTGAAAGAAAACAAACGACACACAAAAAAAAACTGTTCATTGGAGATGCCATGACATTTGCATACGTTGAAGACATTCATAAATATTTTTATTGTATCCATTTGCCCTTTTCTGTTTCTGGAGTGTTACGTTTCATGACAAGTGGTCTCACAAAGGCTTCGGGGTGGGGGGGCAGAGGGTTTGGGCTGGCAGCAAATAGGGCTCCTCACAGATGCACCGGCCAAAAGTTCAAGTTACAACTGCGAGACATCTCTGGAATTGAGAAGCATGCAGACCGTGAAGAACGGGTTTAACTCGCACCCTGCCCCATGTGTGGTCTGTCCACTGTGTGTGTGTGTGTGTGTGTGTGTGTGTGTGTGTTTGTGTCTCTCCATGTTCGGGGGGTCTTTGCATGTGCCCTTGCACGTATGTGTTCGTCATGCGAGCGTAGAAATTGTCTTGATATATATTTCTTTCTCTTTCTCACGGCACCGTGATATTATGGAAGTGGCTTTGTGCGAGTAAACAGGCTCTATGGAGCGATCGGGGGTTGGAATGTGTGTGTGTGTGTGTGTGTGTGTGTGTGTGTGTGTGTGTGTGTGTGTGTGTGTGTGTGCGCGCACCGCAACCTAATGGGTCTCCATGGTTGTCTGTCCCAGTCAAACAGGTGTCGGGGGTGGACACCTGGGCACCCAGGCCCGCAACCGCCAAGTAAGAGAGCAGGCACACCTACCATAAAACACACAGCGTCTTGGAAACCCCTTTGTGGGTCTTTTCCTTAAAAAGTGGACAAAGTGTTACATCATTGGACATTTAAGCCAAATACTGTAAAACATACATATCATTTGATTTCTAATTTAGACGTCTATTCCGAGTTTATTGGCTTCACTGTTTATACCAGTTTCTTCCACTGCGTGTACCCAGAAATACGTCAGTTTATGTCTTCATATCCTAATTTTATGGCCGTCATTTATTATTTTTATGGTCTTGCCATTGGTGTGCGATCAAAATACCGAAATAGATGTTGTTGAGGGATCTTGAAAGACCCGGAGGTCAACAAACGGAGGCGACCACGTTTCGCGCCAACTCCAGTCAGACAGATCATCTGTCCTGTGCCATGTGTACACGTCCTCAGCTCCATATTCCCATCACGGAGAGCAGATGGCATCGCAGCGAAAACAAGAGGACAAGACCAGAGAGAGGGGGAGGGGGGTGGGTGGGGGGGTGGGGGTGGAATCCCGTTTCTTTCCGTAAAACGGTGGAGATGACCCACAGATGTTTTTTGGGAGCGGGGAAGCTGGCTGGAACAGCTGCTGGGAGATGGCAGTCGTGTCAGTGCGTCGACGGGCTCCTTCCATGCCCCTTCCCAGGATGGAGCGAAGTGGGATTTTTAAAAGGCGAGGGATGTTAGGGAGTATGCTGCTGTGTGTGTGCGTGTGTGTGTGTGTGTGTGTGTGTGCACGTGCAAGTGTGTATGTTAACAAGCAAAAGCACTGTAAGTTCAAGTAAACAACTAAATATTTCCTATTTTTGGATGGAAGCAATCTGTGCATAGATTGAATTTGCTGGCGTTTTGCAATTAGGGTTAGGGTTGTGTTTGTGCGCGCGCACGTTTTTTTTCTCTCACCATGGTCTCCCTCTCTCCGTCCATCCCCACTTCCTTCTTAGTCTCTCCTTCCCCACTTTCCCCCTTTCTCTCTCTCTCTGTCTCTCTCTCTGTTTCTCTCTCTCTCTCTCTCTCTCTCTCACTCTGTCTCTCTCTCTCACTCTCTATCTCTCTCTCGCTCTCTCTCTCTCTCTCTCTCTCTCTCTCTCTCTCTCTCTCTCTCTCTCTCTCTCTCTCTCTCTCTCTCTCTCTCTCTCTCTCTCTCTCCCCTGCGTCCCTTTGCCTCCCTTATCTGACACCTGCAGCCAAATGAACAGCAGAGCAGAACTGGCCATGATCAGCTAATAAGAGGCAAAACAAACATGGCCACCGCCGAGAGCCGCCGCGCTCCACGGACTGCCAGGTTGGGGAACGATTGCCAATGTGGATTTTTAGCCCTTTTTTTCTCTCTCTCTCTCTCTCTCTCTCTCTCTCTCTCTCTCTCTCTCTCTCTCTCTCTCTCTCTCTCTCTCTCTCTCTCTCTCTCTCTCTCTCTCTCTCTCTCTCTCTCTCTCTCTCTCTCTCTCTCTCTCTCTCTCTCTCTCTCTCTCTCTCTCTCTCTCTCTCTCTCTCTCTCTCTTTCGCTCTTCTCGGGTCTCTCTCTCTTTCCCCTTCCCATCACATCTGTCACTTGCCCTCTATTTTAGATCTGTCTCATCCCAATTTATCTTTTCTCTTAAGCAGTGAAATTCGGGAACATTTAAACAGAAGGGAGGTCCTGAAAGTCAACATTAATGAGATTCAGATTACTTGTTCAAAGATTAAAAAAAAAATACCATAAAAAAAGATGAGAGGCCGCTGAAGGGCTGTGATCATTACCAAAAAAGGCCGGAATTTATTTGAATATTTCAAGCTATTTCGAGCTTTATATTTCAAGCTATAACTTGAAAACTGGTGTCCTTAGTGTTTGTGATTTCCGCTGCTCCGGTCAGGCCCAGCGGAGCAGACAGATTTTGGGGTGCGGTCTCCTATAACCACTGGGCAGCCTGTGGCGGAACAACAAAGGAGCCCCTCTTTGTCCTGCGCCCCCGTTTGAACATCATGTGGGATGAGAGCACTGCAGACTGGGGGGGGGGGGGGGGGGTAGGAGGAGGTGGTGGTGATATGGGGGAAGAGGGGTGGGCGTCTTCCTATCACCGCCCTGTGTCTCAGCACCCGGACGGAGGCCACAGGGAGAGACCCACAGACGCAGGCATGCCCCCGGGGGGGGAGGGGAGGGGGGGGGGGGGGGGGGCGTTTAGGGGCTTTGAGGCCTACTCTCCAGGCCAAGGAGAGAGAGACGCAGGCAGGCCCCCGGGGGGGGGGAGGGGGGGGGGGGTAGAGTGTAGGTGCTTTGATGCCTACTCTCCAGGCCAAGGAGAGAGACCCGCAGCCGCAGGCAGGCCCCGGGGGGGAGAGTGTAGGGGCTTTGAGGCCTACTCTCCAGGCCAGATGAGGAGGAGGAGGAATCCTTGACGGCGTGACGCGCCTGAGCTATGACCAAATTGAACCGGCTGTGGGAACGTTAGCGGTAGGTTGGATTCTCTCCGGTTCTAAGTCGTGTGTGTTTTTAGAAAGATTTAACTTTGCGGGCAAACAGAAACTGTGTTCTACGTTATCGCATCTCAGCGAGTTAAACAACGTACGTTAGGCATCCTCTGTGTCCACACATTCATTTTGGAATTCAGTTTGTTTTTGTTTGTATTTTTGTTCTTTTATGTCCTTGTATTGTACTAGTATCTTGGTATTGCAAGAGTATATTGCTTGGATAGAGAGGGGTCTGACCAAATGTATTTGTAAGCAACAGTTTCCATTGATTTCAGAAACCTTTACTTTACAGCTGAGACGCTGGGATAACGCAACAGAAAAACACAAGCAGCACGCATGGTTGTCTCCTGACAAAAGGAGCAGCGCACCTAAGCCACCAAAGACTATGTAGTTTGGTTGCAGCTGCACACCCCAAACCAAAAGACAGGGGAAATTGTTTTCTCCCAAACCACTAATTAACTCATTTGTTTTCTTCTGCATCAAATGTACTTCTGTCTTCAGACACTTAGAGATGCAAAAATAAATTGACTGAACAATTTTCTGACTTGGGTAAAATATGGCACTGATATTTGAGGCACTTGATGTGCCGTTGGCAACGACTCCTACAGGACACACTTTACATCCCTTGTAAAATGTTCCCACACTTTAAACAGGGGAAGAAGCTACCATACCTACTGTTGCCTAGTGCTTCACATGCGTTCATAAGGGGCTGGTCATGGTCCATTGGGCAGGACCATTGTCAGTTCCCCGGGGCAGCCATTGGCCCAGACAGTGAGGTGAGGTGAGAGTTACAAGTGAGTGGGCCAATCAGCTGCACTCGATCGATGGCATGTAAAAGTCGGGACAGTCACTTTTGGTGACAGTCAGCCAAATGCCTTATAGACCCCTTCAAGACAGAAGAACAGAGCATGTTCTTATCCATGAGAGAAAGTTTGCCTTTCACAATGAGTTCTTAAAACATTGTTATTTGAATGGACAAGTGTAAGATTTGGTTATATCAATTGTTATAATATATTGTGCAATTTTGTTTTGATCGGTCACTTGTTTTTTTTAAATTACACTTTTTTATTTTACCCCATTATGTTTTAATAATGAAACAAATTGATACGCAAAGCCACGTTTATTACCGAGAACCGCCCAAGGTTCCTCCACAGGGGTTCCGAGGGATCCTGTCTGTTCCGAGGACGCTGAGGGCCGCTGTCAGGTCAGTACGTAAAATCTAAATATACCGCCAAAATAGCTCCACTTTTTCCATTACATAGCTAAACTCACAGATCTGCAAATCTCACCCACCTAGAGTGATATATTATACAAACTGACAACGTGTGGAGCTTACAGGAGGATTTTTTTTCTTTCTGGGTAATTACCTGTCATCTTGTTTTCTAAAGCATGCACACGCTGGGGGAGGAGAACAGATGTGTCAAAAGCCAAGAGGAAGAAAAAGCAACTGCTCAGGGAAACCACAAATACACACAAAAGTAAATAGGCCCACAACGTTTTGTTTTTAAATGTGAGGACTAGTTTGGTTGTTGTGTTGTCACATTACAGAGCAGTGATGTTTGTATATTACAGTCTGGGCTGGCATGGTGAACAGGAGTGTCGTTGTTGATGGGGGAAAATACTTTCTTAGTGTGACAACAAATACATAAATATACATTTACACAGTGAGAAAACGCATAAACACAATGCATAGAAACATGACCAAATGCATGGACACAAACACACAAACAATGAAAATTAAACAAACTACTATACTATACTACAACAATAATCCACGTACACCCACACACAAATGGGAAAAAACACACAATGAAAAATACGCAGTTAACTTTATAAGACATGTATTTTACATATATATCTGAACACAATGCATAGAAACATGAACAAATGCATGGACACAAACACACAAACAATGAAAATTAAACAAACTACTATACTATACTACAACAATAATCCACGTACACCCACACACAAATGGGAAAAAAACACACAATGAAAAATACGCAGTTAACTTTATAAGACATGTATTTTACATATATATCTGAACACAATGCATAGAAACATGAACAAATGCATGGACACAAACACACAAACAATGAAAATTAAACAAACTACTATACTATACTACAACAATAATCCACGTACACCCACACACAAATGGGAAAAAAACACACAATGAAAAATACGCAGTTAACTTTATAAGACATGTATTTTACATATATATCTGAACACAATGCATAGAAACATGAACAAATGCATGGACACAAACACACAAACAATGAAAATTAAACAAACTACTACACTATACTACTACAATAATCCACATACACCCACACACAAATGGGAAAAAACACACAATGATAAATACGCAGTTAACTTTATAAGACATGTATTTTACATATATATCTATCTATATATATATATATATATATATATATATATATATATATATATATATATATATATATATATATATATATATATATATATTTATATTTTTATATATATATATATATATATATATAAACTTTTTAAAAGACAGATAACCTATGGAAATATATAATCACACACACACACACACACACACACACACACACACACACACACACCACACACAACTTGCAATCCCTTTGCTCCCTATTCCACCCTTGTAATCAATTGACCAGATTATACTGGCTTTATGCAAAATCTTTCAACTGCTTATATGGGAGATAGTAAGTGATTGGTTTTCTATTCGAGTCCATAGCCATTAGGCCACAGATCCACTTCTCGTTAACGCTCCAAACACAGAGTAATTAAGCATTAATGCTCTCCAGCAATGCTAGGGCCCCTTTGGGAGACAACCACCAACAGTGTTCATTCTGAATCCTAATGCATTCGGCCGTCACATTATTCCATTTCAAGTCAAAACAGAAACTTCTGTATATATTTCATAGATGTCTTTAGAATATTTAGGTGCATTTTCTACGCTTAAGACAACAATTATTTATTTAGTATATATATGAAGTGAATGTGTAAATGTGTGCATGCACCTGTTTAAGAAAAACGTGTAGTTCATAACAAGTTGTTAAAAACTACAACCAAACCCTTTAAATTTCAACAACAGTCTGACTATGCCCAATCATTTCCGGAGAAAGCATTTTCTGAAAAAGAGATATTATTTATCTAATTTCTGAATTATTGACCCACAACGTGAAGAAAAAAAGTGCAATGACTAAAATGAAATCAAAGTCGATTAGGGGAATTCAAACCAGTGTGACATCTAAAATATCTCTGGGAATAGTTTTGGCCTCGGTTTTACAAGTACATACCTGCACCTCATTGTTTTGTGTATGAGCACCTGTGCTTGTGCCTGCATGTGTGTGTGTGTGTGTGTGTGTGTGTGTGTGTGTGTGTGTGGCATAATAAGACAAACAAAACGTTGATTACCCCGCTGCGGCAGTTCGGTCTGGGCGGCCAGATGGTCAGAAGTCTCTCCTCACAAACACAGAGGAGGAGGTGCTGCTTGATCTCCCCGCCAGATGTGAACACACACACGCACACGCACACACACACGCACACGCACACACGCACACACACTGACACACACGCACACACTGACACACACAACCTGCTCCCACCACCACTTCAGGAGGGGAACTTTCCCCACTTAACCGAGAAGTGAGGGTAGTGTGCTGGTACGATAACACTGTTTGGAGGCCCCACCCCTGGGCATAAGAGGAGCTGTGATAACTACAGTATATAACAGCAGAGTTCATTCCTGTTCATCAGGTTAGATTCATCAGCGCGTTTCTTAGACTGAATCAAAATGATTGGTCACATAAATACTTTTCGTGACATAATTGTGACAATTATTCCGCAACATTCTTTTTTTACCTAATTACCAAATAATTTGGGAAAATAAGTATCATGCTAGTTCTTTCTGTGGTGATTCTCTGTTTAGCAGACTATAGCATTACACTGCTACATCTATGTTGGTTGTCTATTTATAATAATGTGTTCATTATGACATGTGCTTGATGTATATTTGGTCCCGAACATTTTGTGAGTATCTCAGCAGAATATGGACTAGGCCTTGAAACAAATAATATTGTTTATAATAACTTGTACAGTGCATGAACAATTTACTCACAGGTAGAATTACCGTAGTAACACAATGCAAAATTATTGATTAAACACACAAATTGAAGCTCGGCAGCTACTTAGCTTTGCAATAAATTTAAAACAAAATGTACCTTAATGCAACGACCATATATGGATTGAGAAGATGAGGGGTCCCTTTCTACTGATTACTTCTTGGAGAAGGGTAATTAAATATTTGAATCCCAATTATTTCACATTCACGATTATTAACTGGTTTGATGCGATCAATCTAGACGCATGTTGCAGCGCATGCATTCTTCATTAATAATGTAAAATAATCATTTCTCTTCACCAACTACGTGACACTGGGGCTATTGTTGTGTAGCAGCACCCTTACGTCTGTGTTCCAGTGTGTCTGCGTGGTATGTGCGTGCATATGTGTCTGTCTGCTGTCTGTGGAAAATGTGCATCTGTGAGCACAGTTGTGTTGGCTTGCATTCAAACTGTCATGAATGCACGTGTGTGGTATTTTGCCTTTCACATGCCCGGTTGTGTGTGTGAGTGTGTGTGAGTGTGTGTGTGTGTTTGTGAGGGAGCAAGAGTGCATGAACGAGAAATACCCTGCGTGTTTCAGTCTGCGCATTGGATCGGCACAGTTGTGTGAGTTCCCTTTTGAACGTGTGTGTCCGGTGTGCGTTCAATATCCCGTGTTCCCTTTTGAATGTGTGTGTCCGGTGTGCGTTGCTCGACGGCACGGGGGATGTACATCTGCGTTGGCTTAACCCCGTCAGGAGAAAGCTCCCAGCAGGTAGCTCCCAGCGCAGCAGCTCTGGCCCACACAAATCATCTGGACAGAGCGGAGCGTGAAATCCGTCCAGGCCGGGGACACATGACTTCCCTGAACATCGGCGGGGCCCTCCTGCTGGATCCTCCAGGCCCCGGCCAAGCCCCTCCGAGACCCAGCCAGACCTGGGCTACGGACCCCGGCTCTCACCCAGCCAGACCTGGGCTACGGACCCCGGCTCTCACCCAGCCAGACCTGGGCTACGGACCCCGGCTCTCACCCAGCCAGACCCGGGCTACGGACCCCGGCTCTCACCCAGCCAGACCTGGGCTACGGACCCCGGCTCTCACCCAGCCAGACCCGGGCTACGGACCCCGGCTCTCACCCAGCCAGACCTGGGCTACGGACCCCGGCTCTCACCCAGCCAGACCCGGGCTACGGACCCCGGCTCTCACCCAGCCAGACCTGGGCTACGGACCCCGGCTCTCACCCAGCCGACGTGGGCTGAGGGGCGGGCTACGGTGATGGGGGGTTTTCAGGTGGAGCAGGCAGGGAGAAATCTCTTTCTGGCCCTGTGGCCTGAGACAGACCCCCCCCCCCCCCCCCCCCCCCTCTGTGAGCCGCTCCCCTCCTCCCAGGAGCTCCACCGAGGGTCCTGCTGGTGCACCCCACGCCAACAACAACCTCTGCAGGGGCCGTGACCAATCTGGCCAGACGCAAAAGAAATCCTGGCCGGCCTGCCTGCCTGCCTGCCCACCAGGCTAGTCCTCTAGTGCCTTAGGCTTAAAAACCGTTCTATCCTCCCACGAGTTCACTGATATAAACGGAAGATGTATGTACTTAACATACACACACACGCGCACACACAAACACACACACACACACACACACACACACACACACACACACACACACACACACACACACACGTGCACACACATGCAGTACAGTAACACACCTATGCATACAGCATGCACGCAGTCATCCCACACACATGCTTCTTGACAGTGGAGGTCTATACCATGCTTTATATCAAAAGGTGTAGTTAGAAGGAAAGTATTAGGGAAATTAGACACCAAAAAATTGCTATTTAATACAGAAAAAGTGATTCGCATTCGTATTGTGGAACTCCAATATCAGTACTTACATTGATTGCGTCTCACAAATAAAAACAAACAAGGTCTCCCAACAAAAACCCAAAAAATCAACGAAAGCTCGTGTGTTTGTGTTGCGTCCTCAGCCGTCTAAATCAGCTGATTGAGCTCGTGTTTTGTTTTGTGCCGGGGTGGCTGACTGGGAGCTTAACGGGAGACAGGTGTGCCTCTGTGTCGGCATTAAGTCCTCAAGTGGAAAAGTGGGTGCAAAGTCAAACCACATGGAGGGTCAAGCTGCCTCCGGGAAGGTACGACGGCGGCAGCCATTTTAGGTCTTCCACAGAAGCCGTTCGATGACGCGCTTTGAATATGAACTCTTGGACATTTCTAGTAATCTTTTCATTACGGTAACTTGTTTTAGAATCGACACACAAGAGTCACGCACCACGGGATGCACAACGGGAAAAGACACAATGTCTTCAATATTCAACAATTTGGGTGTGGAGTTTCCGACAAAAAAAGCAGTGCGACTACAAACAAGGACACTTGTACTCTGAATGAGCTCAGCTGTGTTTCTTGCATTCCATTGATATGCTTTATTTACTTTGCTAACTCAGCTTACATAAAAAATTATATTCTTTACAGATTGAAATATGCATGTTGATCAAATCAACCGTTTATAGATCCAAATTAATAAGCAAATTAACAACTAAAGATACAACACAGTATAAAGCATGAACTGTTTTCCTGCATAATGTTTTTTCCCATGCGCAAATCCCTGCAACCGCCATTGTCACTTATGCTACACAAATGATACATGTTGCTGTAATTGCATTATATTGACCGTTTGCTCGGACGGTGTTAGAGCAACTGTTACAGTGGCTTGTGGGTAATTAAATATGGCAACTACTGCTGGATTTCACATTAGTCTTGCCCTTTCCTTGTGCGCAAATTGGTTTGGTCAGTTTCACACACAGGAACAAACAAGCACACACGCGTCCATACACGTGCACAAAATGACCCCGGCCAAAATGTCCATCAGACACAGAGAGTTACATGCTTGTTCACTGAAGTAGATTGAATGTGTCGACCGTAGATATAGTTGTCCATCCCTGACCACGGGACGCAACAACAGAGACTAGGAACGTTAAGGGCCACAAATGAAACGTACGTACGCACGCACACACACACACACACACACACACACACACAGACACACACACACAGACACACACCCACACACACACACACACACACACAAACAAAAATCACACCCCATACCTTTTTAGCCCTATGGAACTAAGGATTACCTCGGATCCCGGTTGATACGGCCTCTCCCTCTGTTGGCTAGGAGGACAGAACTAGACACGTGAGTGATGCTGCCACACCGTATTCATCATCCGCACGGCTTCCTGAACCCTCTGTGGAAAAAAAAAGCAGGGACGCTAATGACCTGCCCGTAGACGTTTATGGGGATTCCCGTTAACAAGCTAACGGATCACTAACAGATGACTCCTGGCTTCTGGCGCATAGCGGATAGCGGCCAGCGGACACTTTTTTTTTTTTTTTTCTGTTCCGTTACACTTCATTGGCGTCATCGGAAAGAATCCAACGACCCGTGCTCCCCTTTAGTGGAAGGGGCCGGGTAGCGAACGATGACGAGGATCCACACGCCTTGAGTCTACCGTCAAACGTATTCGGATTCAGTTCATTGTGGTGCATATAGTGCCATTTTCGAATCAGTGTTGTGTTCACAAATTTGCTCGACGTTAGGTATAGGGGACAAGTCAAGAGTGCTGTTTTGAAGCACTAAATCCTGCTGTTTGTACCCAAAACATGTCCCTGCGCTAAGCGTCCCCCCTCTGTTCACCCATCTGGCCTCCGTATGCTTTCATGTTTGGGCCGGACGGCAGAGAGACAGAGGATGAGCGCGAGAAGACAATGACTGCCGACTCGTTCCCGATCCAGAAATGTGCTCCAAATTACCCGTGGAGCAAATATCACACAAGATGCCCTAGCTTCACCATCTGAACGACAATCGTTGTCTACAAGAAAGTATTATTATAATTCTATAATTTAATTATTTAAATTAAAATATAATATTACACATTGTCATACCGCACCTAAAAAACGACCTCACGAGGCACTGGTAATGAAGACATATTCAACTGAGGGAAAAGGGGTTGTTTACAAATGACTGCTGTTCAAAACAGCCCCCCAAAGTCTCATCGTGCGGCCTCTGACACAAAAAAGTGTGTGTGAGTGTGTATGGCGTGTGTGACGTGTGTGTGAGAGAGTCTGTGTGTGAGAGTGTGTGTGTGTGTGTGTGTGTGTGAGAGAGAGAGAGTCTGTGTGTGAGAGTGTGTGAAGTGTGTGTGTGAGTGAGTGAGTGTGTGGTTGTGTGTGTGTGATGTGTGTGGTTGTGTGTGTGTGTGTGTGTGTGTGTGTGTGTGTGTGTGTGTGTGTGTGTGTGAGTCAGTGTGTGTGACACGCGGGTTATCTAAACACACATCTGTTGGAGTGGATCTGCTTGAAGTGGGTTGGACGTCACGTCCATATTGGATGTGATGGCCCCTGTTTGCTCAGCTTTAATTGTTGGGAGCTGCTGACAGCAGCGGAGGGGCCAGCGTGGCCACAGGAGTGACAACACACATCAACGCCGGTTCGGCACACCCTGAGCAGAATTAGCATGAACAAATCCTACCATTTCAGAAGGGGGCCATATCTGTTCCGTGTCAGACATGTCAGCTCGTGTGAGAAGCCCTACCTCATTGATATGATTACCTTAAACGGAATCCTTTTCTTTTCTCCACGGGCCTTTTCGCCTTCCAAAAATAACATACACGCACCGTTCTCATGTGTTCTCTGTTTTTCTCTGTCCATCTCTGGCTCCCTTTCTCTATCACTCTCTCCGTTTTGTACACTCACACACTCACACACTCACACACACACACACACCCACACACATGTTTTGAAGGCATGTCAAAATGTCTTATAGTCACCCGAGATTGACAGATACAATTGCATGCACATGCAGTGGAGTACCGTGGGCTTAATTTGACATCTCCCGAGGAGTCAAGGATTTCTCCCATCTGAAAAGTTAAGAGCTCTTGACATGGGGAATGTCTCTATCCTCGGTCGCGAGCACAATCTGCAAATTATTGGAATTAAAAAAGTGAACAGGTCCGGGGCGCAACATCTGCGTACCGACTGCTACAGGGCTCTTCGTGGAACTCCCCCCCCCCCCCCACCCCCCTCTTCTTTTTGCAGGCATGAGAGAATAAGTGGAGTTGAATTTGTGTCAGCGCCGCTCAGGAAAATAAGATATCATGTCTTGCTGTCGGCCTGATGTCAGCCGCACGGATATAAACCCGAACGTCTCATCCCTCGCAGCCCCCGGGCATGGAGGCTGCCAAAAAAAACCCCGGGGTTCGGCCAGAGTTCAGACGTCAACGACCTCCGCAACGCTTCTCCACCTCGCCTTTCCCAACGGGCTTCAGGGGAGGTTGTGCCGGACGGACGTCGTCTCTGTTCTCCAGGTGGGCCGGTCCAAACTCTTAAGTCGGGGGCCACTCGGTCCCGTGGCTTCAGTCAGATGGAGGAGCAGGCCGTGTGTTTGGGTTGCGCTCCGACATGCCGTTCTTTCGGGGGGGGGGGGGATGGTTTAGCACATGCACACACACACACTGCGCTGGCCACAGACTCTGCACGCTGCGGCTCCAGTCACGGACGCCGCTAACCCTGTTTGTCTCAGCCGACAGCCGCAGAGAGGCCAGCGTGCTTCAGCGGTGTCGGGTTGCCGTCTTTTGGGTTCCCGCACGGACACGGCGCCGTTCTTGTCACGGTTCGGCACGGCCCCGGGGGGAGGGAGGCGAACCGCGCGCTGGGAGAGAGAGAGCGGGGGGAGGACGTGTTTTCCGAAAACCGAACCCCACCGCGCGGCGCCTACCCGGAGCGGCGTGATGAAAAGAGTGCATTGGCCGGGCGGCGGCATTAAGACGTTCAGCCTGTCGGGGAGCCACAACAGAGAGAACGCCCCCCCCCCCCCCCCGCCTCCCTCCCACCCCCGCGCTGCACCGGGCCTCGAAAGCCTGCTTTCACTTCCCCCCCCCCCCGAAAATCAAACCCCATGTCAATACCAGCAGCACATCCGTGACCCAATAAAGGATGTAAGAGAGAGAGAGAGAGAGCCCCCAAAAATGTCCGTTTTACATCTGCCCACGTTGTTGTTGTCCCCCCCCCCAAATCATTGCTTGAGTTTTGCTTGCCTCTGTTGTCTATTACCGAGATAGACACGCAATGTTCCTTGTCAGATCTGATAAGCCGAGGTAATACCTTTAAAAAGCCCTGCTCTGACGTCTGCATTCAGCCAAGCCATACAGCTCCCCCTAAGCCCATCGTATACAAATGTCTGCGTTTGAGCAAACTCGGGTTTCATGTTCGTTTATGAATAGCAGGTTGGTATGGTAAGAAACAAGAGGAAGCGGCGTTTTCTTTTCAAGTGAAGCCCGTCCTTTGTTCGACAATTAGCCCACGCAAAAGTGGCTCTAGATTGAACCGTCCGTCAAGTCGAAGGACCGTTCATAGAAACAGCTTTCACGTTGCACGGATTGATGTGTCACCGTGGAGTTCACGACGCGATTGCGCGCGCTAATGCTTCCTCCCTCGGGATGAGCCCTGTCTGATGGCGTCACCTCACCCTCCCCCGAGGGAGGCGATATAAAATATGAGATGATCTCTCGTCGCCTGCGAGCCGGTGTGTCAGCGGTTGATGTGGTGGCTTTCAGCCGGCGCCCTCAACTATTTACCAGCACAACTCCACGCAAGCCGTGCCCCCGAGGAGCCCTCAAACTCCCACAACCAAACACACACACACACACACACACACACACACACACACACAGAGACTCTCTCTCACACGGTCAGCCATCCTCAGGTGCCCTCTCTCTCTGGCCTTTCTTATCGCTACCAGAAAAAAAAGATGCGCGAACAAAACAATCATTTCAGTAATCTAGTCCCCTTGTCCTTCACTGCGTCGTCAACGTAACGTGCGACCCTTTGGAAAGTAGTTCCTGACGTGTCCTACAAGAACAGGCCGCTTACGTTTCCCTATTAGCTTCTCTTTCTTTCGCTCGCTACACAATGGCGAGAAGTTCGTGTCATTGCCAGGGCTCAGCTCCCGTCTCTCTCGCTGTGAGATCAGCCTTCTATAAAGACACTGGATACCATTACAGCTAAATCAGTCTTGTGGCTTTTCCATGGGAAAACGTATGGAGCCCTGGAAGCACACCGGCCCCGGTTATGAGTGGGCCCAGCGGGTCACGACGTTGGGCCTAGAGAGAGAGAGAGAGACAGAGAGAGAGAGAGGGAGAGAAAGACACACACAGACAGAGAGAGAGAGACAGAGAGAGAGATATACAGAGAGAGAGAGAGAGCGAGAGAGAGAGAGAAAGAGAGCGAGAGAGAGAGACACAAGGGGGGAGGGGGGGGAACCCGATCCATGTAGCGGCCCTCTTCCAAAATAATAACGCACTGACAAGCAGGAATGATAACGTGATAACTCACGGGGGCATCTCCGCGCTTCCAGAGGCCCATGACCCCTAGCTTTGTAAAGGAGTCGTTCCTTAGATATATAGTCCCTTAATCCATACAGCACATCCTCTCTCTCTCTCTCTCTCTCTCTCTCTCTCTCTCTCTCTGTCTGTCTCTCTCTCTTTCTCTCTCTCTCTCTCTCTCTGTCTGTCTCTCTCTCTCTCTCTCTCTCTCTCTCTGTCTGTCTGCTTCTTATGGAGTATGCCTGAACTTTTTCTCGTCCGTCTCTTTGAGTTGGGGATCCTCGTCGAGTCTTGTTTCCTCTTTAGTGCGTTGAAGAACCGTGACGCCACCGTCAGTCTAAGCAAAAAGACAAGAAAAAAAACTGCTTTCGGTCAGCCTGGGGAGCCCTGCGATTGGCTGCCGCTGCCGTCAATCACCCGGCGGCAGCAGCCTTTCATTAACACACTCCAGGGCTCTTTGGGACCGGACTCGGGAAAACGTGCAAACGTCACCACGGACGGGAGAGAGAGGTCCGCAGGATTTAGTTCTAGCACCCAAGGTCTCCCAGTGATTTCACGTGAAAGCCGAGGGGGAGCCAAAGGCAACAATTACCCAGCCTCTTGATCAGGCTCTCACCACTGTTTGTTGGCTTTAGGAGTCAGCCGTGGGTCAGGATCAATCCCGCATGCGAGCCCAGAGCCAGGGGGACGGGACGTGGCTTTAATTGGAATCAGCGTTTGGGGAAGAGAGAGAGAGTCCCTGCCAGCGCATACGGTGCGATGCAGCCACAGTGGAGAGCCAATAGGGGGGAAGTCCTGGAGGCCTACGGTCGACCCAATGGAAACAAACGCCTGTGTCTGCTCCGTACAGAGCTCCGTACTTACGGTGCAACGCGTGCGATGACGCACAGAAAACCAGTAGTCAGCAGAAACAGGCCGCGTTGCTTTATAGGGCCTGTCTGCTTGGCGGTGATGCATGTCCTCAATCTACCGTAGCCCTCTTCACTACAGGGAGGTTCAGTCTGCTCTTTTTCTCTTCTAATAAGGACATTTGACTCAACTTCGTTTGATCCCGCTTTAAATACCCGCAACAGTGCAGCGTTCCCACTGGGCCCCGAGACAAAATACATACGGAGGACGAGCCGGCCGGCGTCTCACATCCCCTTTTCCCAGGGAGGGTATTTGCGGGATCGAGTGTCTCCCAATCCGTCTGTCTGAACCGCGGCCGGGAGGAGGATCCTCTCCACGGTGTGTCCCAGCAGTGCCATGCTCACCGGGACGTTCATCAGACCAGCCCGTAGAAAGGGGGGATGGAGAGCAGGGGAACGGGGGACGGGGGACAGTGGGGGGTGGAGGGGGGTCCAGCTCTGGGGGTACAGACCATAACTCACCCTCCCCTGGGCTTGGATCCCACCGTGACGTGCACCCCACGGGGGCAGCCGGTGCCGATAACCACAGGGCCCGCGGAGGCTCCATAGCAGCGCTCCGATCCAGCCGTCCCAGAGAGAGCTGATCCCCCCGGGGACGGGACGTGCACGCGGCTGGAGGTGTTTTCGCCGCGCAGCAAAACGACCTGTGCTTGCACGTCTGTCCGCACGTGGAGGAGATGCCGTTCCGCTGAAAGATGGCCGCCACCTCCCCCCTCTGGCGGTTTTCCGGTAATCCCCTTCACTTCGCATATGTGGCCTCTCCCTCAACCTAGAAATATACACAAGTAGAACAAGTAGAGTCCTGTCCAATATTTTATTAATTTGAAAGAAGGTCAACTGACTTACACAATAAATGATATACTGTGTGTATATATATATACATATGTATATTTATGTATACCTATACGGATGAACAGATGATGGTAAAGGTTGACGTCCATTTTGCTTGAGGCCACTGAGTGTTTGTATCTCTATAGAGGCTACTTCCACGTAGCGCTGTGCTTCCTCACAAACGGAGAAACGTATTTCTGCGCTCACAGCAATCCACTGCCGCCTGGGAGCCTCTTGAGCCGCAGCGCTAGATTACCGCAATTAGATTACCCTCCTTCCTCCTTCCACCCTCTTCTTCCCTCGCTTCATCCCCCTTCCCCACCCCCTCCATCCCTCCCCTGACAGCTCTCTGTTTGTTTGTTTTCCATCTGATCTCGGAGGAATCGCCACGCTCTCTCTCTCCCTCTTCCTGTGTTTGCTGTGGCTCACTGATGCGTCACCCATTTTCAAATGTTAGCGCAGGAATAAAAACATCACATCCAAGCAAAGTGAGACCGCAAACCAACACGTCAAACACTTCCCCGGCCAAAAACAGCAACAACACATATTAGAGCAATTATTACACAGGCTTTGAGCCACTGACGGAATGCACTCTTTTTGTAACTGCAGAGAATTCAGTTTTTAAGGGTAATGAAATCGTTTTTAGTTTTTTTGTTGTTGTTTTTTTACCTGCAATTTCCCCCTCCAAAGAATCGCTACAAAAAATCTAAAGAAAAGTGTGGTCAGGAATGACCTTCTTTGGTGGGGCTGGGAGGTGAAGTAGCAGCGGGAGGGTCCGGCGTTCATCCTTCACTCTTATCTGGACAGCGTCTGCTGTCAGGGCAGGAGAACTGCTTTCCCGGTGCCACACTAATGATGGTCCCCCCCACCCCCTCAGCCACAAGGTCAAGTTCCCCCCTGCTTTATCTTTCCCCAAAGCAGGGCTTACGACCCAGACTGACAGCTTACAGTGGTTGAACGTTTGTGTATGTGAGAGGATATGTGTGTGTGTGTGTGTGTGTGTGTGTGTGTGTGTGTGTGTGGGTGGGTGTGTGTGGATGGGTGTGTGTGAGAGGGTGTGTGTGTGTGTGTGCGTGTGTGTGTGGGTGTGTGCATGTGTGTGTGTGTGTGTGTGTGAGTGTGGGTGTGTGTGGGTGGGTGTGTGGGTGGTTGGGTTTGAGGGATGATTGGAGGGGATAGGAGGTGGTCATTTAAAAACGACAAGTCTGACCGGTGTCAGAAACTACAAATGGATGTCGGTACAGGTCAAGCCCTTCCAGAGCTATGATATACCGTGGGCAAACATTACTGGTAGAAATAACACAGCATGCAAATTGCTGTAAAACATATTATACAATATGTCAATGTTTTGATCTATGTTGCAACCGAGATAATAAAAACAAAAATACAATTTATTAGCAAAGTACTACTTTAGAAAATAAAATGTAGAAATACCCTTCTAGTCCAATCCTTGGCTTGATTGTTTAATGTCGTCACCTGTATAGCCACCTCGTTAGTGATAACGAGATTCAGCTGTGCAGACTACTGCTATCGCTGTAATCTGCTTGCCAGACAACATGAAATGACAGAGCGTTACCTTCTACTTATGATGTTTTTATTTTTTTATTTGACCAGTTGTGTGGAGATACATTTGTGTTTTGTTTTTGTTTTCTCTCATTGGGTATACCCCCCCTCTCACATTTTTTGTTGTATTGATCTACAGACCAGAGCTTGTAGCGTTTCACCGGGGTGTGTTTTTATCCGGCGATGGCGGGGTAGATAGTGGCAGGATACAGATGCTGTCGGCGTGCTTGGCTGCTTCCCCGTGTCCTACCATAATCTCCCGGGGCAACACAGGAGACATGAATATGACATATTATCGAGGGTGGCTGACTCTAAGTCAAATGATTTAAACAAGATCTCTAGAAAATATTTGAAACTACTGGCTCGAAGACGAGCCATACCTTTGCCTTGGTAAAGAGTGAGGATTGATGTTATTCTACACACTGATTCGTTCTAATATGTAAAACAAGTGTTATTCGAATCAAGTCAAACAGCAATGTTCTAGTGATTTCCATCACAGTTTCACCGTTGCCACTCTAATGGCATCGCAAAGCAAACCTCCCTTCCTCGCCTTGTTGCTCCAGCGTGTGAGTATCCCTTACAACAAAGGAAAGGAAAGCGTGCGTTCTGACCGCAGCCCGGTTTTCCACCCGTGAACTCTGAAGTGAGAAGAGGAGCTGCTTTGGAGTTAATGGGGACATCTGGTAGACTTCAGAGCGCTGCAGATAATGCCAAAAATAATGTTATGGAGCCGAGGCCTACTACACTTTAATGGAATCAGCTGGAGGACAAATGTGAGATTCCTCCGTTTAGCGGATTCCGCGGGGAAGCTAAAGGCCTGATGTCCACCGGCTAACCCTGCGGTACACACTTAAAAACAACCCTCTCCATTTGATTGAAACTGAGATGAAAACAAAGGGTTCCGAGGACGACTAAGAGATGCGTCCTGTACGAGGTTTTATCTTGAGAGTCAACTCTAGTCTGAGTCTGGAGTAGAATCTGTATGGGTGCAGCCCCACACTTTTTTGCCTTCTCCTGACCTGCCTAGCATAGCGCTGTTCGTTTCTATCTCTTTGGCTTGGCGCCAGCCAGCACCTTCGGAGGGAAGCGCTAACCCCCCCCCCCCCCACACACACACAGGCGCCAGCCAGCACCTTCGGAGGGAAGCGCTAAACCCCCCCCCCCTCCCCCCCCCACACACACACACACTCTGGTCTCGCTTTACAGGGGACTTGCCGCGTTTGCAAAAAAAACCCAAATCTGAAATATAAATAAAATGTAAGACGCTATTATCCAGCTCTCATTTTTTTCCTTCTTCTTCTTTGTCTCTGTGGCGAGCGCCTCCACCTTTCTATTTGAATAATGAATTATAATCACATTAGCTCTCCAGGCCCCTGCTCCGGAAAAGTAAAAAGCTATTATCCAGTTGTCAGCTTCTGGGAGCTGCGGGGGAGATGGAGCGATGACGCTGACACACACACACACACACACGTACTCACACACGTACTCACACACGTACTCACACACACACATATACTCACACACACAGTGGCACCGTATTTCAGTATGCTGGCACCTTTTTTTTGCACAGGGGGGAAAATTTGGCTGATATTACAAATGGGGCTAGGCGGGGGGGTGTAGAGTATGCAATGACACATATTCAAATAAAGACTATAAGTAAACTTATTGGTCTGCATAATTCAGGCCTGGCAGAGGAGGGTAGGTGCATTGTGGTCATGGAAAAGCTATTGTTGGGCAGGAGCAACTGAAAACACAGAGGATCTGATCACGGGCACCCATACGTAACTAGCTGCTGACAACAATGCTTTTTCAATCTGCTGACAAATCACAGGCGCCATTTTCCCTCCGATAAATCCGTCAACAGGGTCATGGTGTTTAATAAAGCGATACCCAGTCCGGCTGACCCTATTTAGTTATACGTTGGGAATACCTTTTTTTCCCCTGTTTTAGCCAATCCTCTGGTCAGTGGTTCCTCACATCTAGCCTGCGTGTTTGTGTGTGCGTGTGTGTGTGCGTGCGCGCATGCATGCACGTGTGTGTGTGTGTGTTTAGGAGAGGATGACATACGCACACTGTCGAGATTAATCTCCGTCACAAGTCTCGTACCTTATGACAGCTCCCCTTCTCCTCCGACTACGATCCCCGGATGAATCCACGCTGTATAGTCCAGACAGGGTTTCACTCCCGGCGCTCCGGGACGGTCACTAAATAGGTAACGGCCGTAAAAACGTCCAGCTCTGGCTTTGGGTTTCAACGCGAATTGAATGTAATCATTTAGGAATGCAGAGCGAGAGGGGGGGGGGGGGGGCTTCTTCCGTAAAGTCTATTTTCAGGGCGGGCCGAGGTGGCAGACAGACATCTAGTCTGCCCACGTTTACGGGCCTTGACGACGGATATGGGGAGGGGGGTGAACGTGGGGATATATCTACCCCCCCCCCACTACCATCACCACCAGCAGTGAATGCTTTCGTCCATGTCGAGAACATTATGATGCCCCATAGAGGAATGTAACAGGGCGAGGGCCTGGCAAAATGGTGCCGTGTCCCTATGCAAGGACTGGCCAGTAAATCGCTCGCAGTTCAAAGGTATCCTCTCTCCTGTGTGCGTTTGGGTCGTGTGTGAACACGGATATGTCTACGGTGATGGCCCAACGAGCCGTTGCTCTGCCTCCGAGCGTCTTGGTTCCAACCTCCCTCAGGTTTGTGGCCCTGACGATTCTTGGTAATGGAACAAGACATGAAAGCCACTTTATATCCTGTGCATATCAATATCTTTCTTGTGCCACGATGCTCTCTAAAGGAGTACATTCGTCTAAGTCAAAGCGTCTAGCTCCCCCGGTTACAGTCAAATTGCCATTACTAGAAACTACAAAGGATTCCATATCTTCAGGTGCTCTTCTTGATAGTACATAGCATTGAAATTAAAAAAAAAAGTTGTAATGGGCACCACTGTACTAATGATATCACAAAGCACAAAGGGGGGGGGGTGTTATAGATAGGTTTGTGTCTTGCGCCGCATCAGACTGCGCACAGGCGCCCTCCATTTGCTCCTCACAAAGCAGCCACGCAGGTCAATCTTTTACGCTGCAATGAGTGATCCATCCGTGGCAAAACATGGTGCCCAAACTGACCTTTCACCCCTTTTTATTTCTCCCCTATTTAGAAGCTAATTTGAAAGGTAATTTCTCCCACAGCACCCTGGTGGCTGGCCTCACAGAGGCAGGGTCGGCCAGCCGTAATTACTCCATGCAAATGCCATTTGGCCAGCTTTTACGCCAGTGTATTGCTTCCATTTTCTTGGCTTTAATCGCGGAGCGCGCGCACACACACACACAGACACACACACACACACACACACACATTTGTGGACATCAGCAGAAAATAAATAAATGGCATCGCCCTTCTGTTTATTCACATTACACAAACACACACACACACACACACACACACACACACACACACACACACACACACACACACAGTCTAACACACTTTCTAACTTTATTTAAAAAATTTTACATTAGAAAAATGTAATCTCATACATAAACCTACACGAGCAAAGACACAATCTCTCATACCCGCACACTCTATTTTCTCTGTCTTTCACTTTTCCCTCTCTCTTTCTCTCTCTCTCTCTCTCTCACACACACACACACACACACACACACACACAAAACCGCTCGCAGTCTCGCTGAGTGAACCCTCGTTTCTTCTGACTTCTCCCCGTGACATAGGTAGTGTTCGCCAGCTGGTGGGAACAGGTGTACACTGAGTTTGCCATCAAACGGCAACGTGCACTTGGCTGCCCACCAATGGGAGCGCTGCTCTGCTGGGGTGCCAGCCCGGGCTCCGTAACGTGATTGGCTGCTGACAGAGGGTGGGGGCCTCGCCGAGACGTGCCGGTGTCAACCGCAACACTGCTTCCTGGGTCCCTCTCTCTCTCTCGCTCTCTCTTTCTCTCTGTCCCTGTCTCTCTCTCTCTCTCCCCCCGTCGGCCTCTTTGTCTTGGGCTGGTGCGGCTGCCATGCGTGGCAAAGCCAAACACGGTGCACCCTCGGCGGCCTCCGCGGGCGTCGGAGACGGGGACGGGGTAACTATGCGTAGGTGCTGCTCCGCGGGTCCCAAGACTCGTTTTAAC